>NCSJ02000499.1:0-22634 GCA_002812745.2 Scytalidium lignicola | reverse complement strand
AGCGCTTTCCTCTCGCACTCCTCGCGTGACGGAAATGGAAGTAGCACGCCTACCTCGTCCTTTTTAAGTGGCAGGAATAGAGGCTTGGATGGAAAATTCATGGGCATGAGCCTCAGGGCTAGGGGTCTTGCCGAGCTGGTTGGGCTGCCCGATTTCTTTATTGAGCTGCACGCACGGTTTGTGAGGCTATTAATTGAGCTTGGCGTTTTACTTGGAGCTTGAGTTTTGACGGCTCAAGCTTGAACCCCTGATTAGTCCGTAGAAGGGGTGGGTGGCTAGATTGCTGTCAACAAGGAGTAAGGATAGTTAGGCTCTCCTGATTTATGTTTCTTTTTCTTTTGGGTTTAGAATATTTGGACATTGGCATGGATAGAAAATTCGGCGTTGTACAATTGGTGTATGGATCTGCATAGCGTTTGGGCGTTTAATGGGCTGGATCAGAAAAAGAGATGGGGATTTCTGCGAAGAACTATGGGCGGCCTATTTCTTTTCTTTTGCGCTTCAGTATTGGCTATTTGGTTTTGGGGGCTGAGAAGCAAAAGAGATACCATCTGTATAACGATTAGGAGCACAGTAGCAATGAGATATGGACTAGTCTACAAGTACACAACAGATCAATCTGACGTATTTGAATTACCCGCAAGTGAAAGATGCCTCTGTGAATTAATACAGTCCTGAAAAATAGGATTTTGGATACCAAATTGCCATTTTATCTTATCGTTTGAGTCAAAAATCTTCCCGTAACAAATATCTTAGTATTACAACCCCGAGCCTTCATGCGCCTATCTAAATGTAGAAATCTAGCTTCTTTGATCCTTCCGTATCCCTCACTTGGCTCGAATACGCATCCTCCAAATCCGCTTGAATGATATTATACCTGTTTTTCCTCACAGCTCTAAGACCTGCCTCCTGCATGATGGCCGCAATAATAGCTCCAGAAAGAGGGTCATTCCTCACAATGAGGGAATCTAGATCAACTTCCGGAGAGAGACTCATCTTAGACGCAATAGTTGTGAAGATTAACCTTCTCTCTCTGCGGTCCCTTAAATTGGGGAACTCAATTTTCCGATCTAGACGACCCGGTCGGAGGAGAGCTGGGTCGAGTGTATCTGCACGGTTAGTGGCCATAATAACTTTCACGTTGGATGTCTGGTCGAATCCGTCCATTTGGTTGAGCAGCTCAAGGAGGATACGTTGAACTTCTCGATCTGCACCCGTCTGGGCATCGAAACGTTTTGTCGCAATAGCATCAATCTCGTCGATGAAGATGATAGCGGGTGAGTTCTCGCGAGCCATACGGAAGACGTCACGAACCATACGGGGTCCTTCACCGAGGTATTTCTGTACGAATTCGGAGCCTACAACACGGATGAAGTTCGCTGTGGTGGAGTTTGCTACTGCTTTGACCAACATCGTTTTCCCCGTTCCTGGAGGCCCGTACAGCAGGACGCCACGCGGGGGGTCGATACCGATTTGCTTGTATAGATCGAAGTGTGTTAAGGGAAGTTCAACGGCCTCGCGGATTTCCTGCTTTTGCATATCAAGACCACCCACATCTGCATATGATACGTCGGGCTTCTCATGCGCGCCTAGCATGGCGATAGAGGAATCTGCTTCTGGTGGGAGGATGTCCACGAGAGCGTTGGAGTGGCGATGAAGAGCGACGGAGGAGGAAGGTTTAAGCTTCTCGCGATCAAGGGTAGAGAGAATTCGGACAACATAGTTAGAGCCAGTCGAAGATTGGACAATACCAGTACTGGTAGAAGAGATGTCAAGTTAGCTGAGTTGAGAGAGAGGGCATATGCGCTGGAGAAACGTACTTCTGATCGATGGCTTCCATAAACTGACCAATCACCAGTGGTACGCTCTGGATCCGCTTGATCTCCTCTTGCGCTCGTACTAACTCTCTTTTTAAGCTCCTTGATGGTTATCAGTAAGTGGTTTATTTGTTATGAGTCCTGATGTGCCCACCGTTGCTCATCCTTGATATACTCTTCTTGTAGCTTTATGTATCTGCATTATGTTAGTGATTATAGTGATGACAAAGCTTCTTATTACTCACTCTAAATGTCGCTGAAGTTTCTTTAATGTGGAATACTCATCATCACCATCCGTTCCAACACCTTCAAGAGAATCTATATTCGGTATTGATGATGGCATCTGTTTTCTGTGAGGAAGCACCTGGTATGTCGAATTCTCCACTGCAGCGTCCGCCATCTTGATCTATTTTTCTATATCGTAACAGCGGAAGGAGAGATTCACTACAGAAGATGAAGATGAGGCAGACGAGGAGTGAGAGATATAGAACGTCGGATGTAGTATCTTTGGTTGACGAGGCGCGCTTGAAACTGATGGAAGTTGAAGCTTCCCAGCTTAAACCTCAACACTAAGGCAGCTACGCGACTTACGCACGTCGGTGTTGGCTGCAACACGTGATGTGAGTCGTGATGTCACATGATGCGGAACCTCCCGTAACGTTCAGGTTTCCTCCCTCCTTTCTTTCTCTATACTACCACTGTTTGACTAAAACCCTTAGAACTGTGCCGGGAAAGGAGGCTTGTCTTATTTGTTTTTGATTTTCTCATATATTAAGTCTCTGCTTGATTTAAATTCGCAATCATGTCTTCTTCCATTACGATCCCGACGAGATCGTCTTATGGCGAATCTAGCAAGGCTGCAGCACAAAGCTCCAGCTCCTCTTCCTCATACTCCAGCTCTCCTAAAATCCCGCGACAGCAAACTACTTCTACTCCTGCCTCTCCAGAATCTCGGTTTGGCCATGATCGGAGACCTAGCTTGTTAAGTATGTTCTCTCTTCTGTCTGACGGGCAGCAGGAGGAGTCACTCGCTTGATCCCGTATACGGTGAACTCGTCTCATATATGTGAAAGAAGAAAGGTTCATGAAGTATTATTGAAGAATATCTAATTCATGCTTTAGGTTCATCATTGTTAAAGCAAGAACATACTGTTATAAACATAGGAGACCCCGACGGTACCCCGCGTTTGGTAAGCCCGCCGGCAGAAAGCACCGAGATGATGTGATAACTCAGTAGCTAACACTAACTCATAGATTACTTGTGTGAGATCGTCTCAGGGGTTTGATTGGAATCCAGGTATGTCTAGAGCTACAAATTAGATGTTGCTTGATATCCTCTTTCTGACTCACATTTTAGAGATCTTTCTTCCTTCCTACATTGAATGCGACTTCGACTCCCTCGAACGTAAGAGAGATCCGGTCCACGAGATACGACTGAGCGACGAAGAAGTAAAACAAATGTTTCCCCAGTAGTTTACGGTCTTAGGGATTGTCATAAATGGATAGAACAACTCGGCTTGGGAATTAGAACCGGCGCTGGTTTGAACATACGAGTCCTGCTATTTTTGGGGCGGTCGAAAATGGAGTATACTGGGATTGGAAGCTGGTTTCAACTATCAGAAATGACTAAACGATGGGGATTATGAACTTAGCTAGTGATTTGGTGTGGAGTTTTGGGATCTGCGAGGTTTATTTAGTGTTAGGGGTGGTATTGGAATTGGTACAGGCGTCACTCTTTCATTTTTATCACTTATTGGAGCAATGTATGTTATTTCATAACATCAGAATGGCATAGTACTACAGGAGTCAAATTCTCTTCATTCATGCTGCATGCTGTATCATTGGCATAGCCCTTCCGCTTAATGGCATGTTAATGTCGTGAATGTGGTTGTAAATGCTATCTGAACTTATTGGACTGCAGTGTTAGTACAAGCAAGTGTTGACACCGAGCACAGCGGAACGTTTGTCTGGTAATACTGAATGAACCGTTTTTATATCTACGAGCTTAATTGTGATGATTTTCCCTATGCATCGTTCCTTTTGGAAAACAATTGTCACTTCTTCGGTTAAATGAAATTAAGGGGACTAGGAAGATATCTACAGATATCTAGAGTTCAGATTCTATTTTCCTCTATTGACAGAAGAGTAGGATAAAGTCTTCCACGCGGGAGGTGTATGAATTAGTATCAGGATTGATAGTGCCCGGAACCACATTAGACCCTTGAGATGCAGTACGCTCCTCCATATCGAGGTCTTCTTTTACCAGAAACCTCTCCTCTTGAATATTCCTAATAGGGGTGAAGGTCCAATGTTGGCCTGGGCAATCCCCTTCAGCTAGCCACGGTCGGCGGCCAATATCCCCAGCATGAAGGCATCTATGTCCCTTGTCCCCGTTTCCATTGACCAATTTAAACGTTTCATCTCCTTCTGCTTCAGTCCAGGGTAAGATTTTCCATTTTTGGTTATCATTTTCGGCTCTATGGATATCGGCCATACAAGGAATTAGGACGAACGCTCCAAGATCAAGACGCATTTTAGTGAGAGTATATCGGTTAAGTAGCTCATAAGTGCCGTCGTCACTTGAGTGGGATCGAATTTGCCAGTATTGCCTTTTGGAGTTGCACGTTTTTGCCATCATGAGAGAAGCAACATTGTTATTGGGATGGTTTGGTTCATGTGGTTCTGTGTCAAGGTCGAGACACTCTATAGTTAGTGAATAGCAAGGCCCCAGCTCAGAATTGGTTAGCCGGTACCAAGTGTTTGGATGAAGCGTTAAGGGCATTGTTTTGAAATGGATTAGGATACATTCGCATAGGTGGCTCTTTGAGGAGTTCGGAATCTCTTATAAGCTCCACCGTGCAAGAAGTTTGCTGAGCGCTGATACAACCCCAGTACATCTTTCGACATCTTCCTGATACATAGTCATCGTAGACGACTAATGAGTCAGAGCATCCAGATACCTAGAGCGCAATTGTATTTTGAAAACAATGACAATGGCTTGTACTACAGAGTAGTTTGGATGAAGATGAATCAGGAGGCGGTTAGATGGAAACTCCTCCCAAGCTTCGGCAGGACCCCGCTATCCGATAGCAATTGATAAGGGGAAATCAGCGCTAAAATAGGATCTAGCGCCTTATCCGGGCGGGGCAACTTTTGAGATCTTGACCACTTAAAGTCTCTTCATATTCACTCTACTTAGGGTAGGATCAGAAAACGACTACATTGTGTTCCTTTTCTCTCTAGAATACTCTTAGAGAAGTGCTAATTCTGTTCTATCCATTGGCATACATATAACGAGGGTCAGTCGCTTCTCAATGTTGACCAAGGCTACTACGTCATTGAAGGACGGGTTGCTGACTTCCAAGTATCAACAGGGACGGGAAACCCTGATCCATTTAATTGCAACAAAACCACCATGATACCGCGATAGCTGTCCATATCTATTTCGTTTGGTATCGTCTCTCATTATGTCTGCCGACTTTTGGGCCGGTTACATTAGTGGTGCGGTAGGAATAATAATCGGCAATCCACTGGACCTCCTCAAAGTACGGCTGCAAGCTCAATCCAACCCATTAATCACGGCCACCACCACCCAAACTAATGCGATACGCACTCCCCAATTCTATGCTTCCCAATTCACGACCGCAACTTCCCTCATTCGAGGTGCCACAGCACCTATCTTAGGCTATGGAGCGCTCAATGCCCTCCTCTTCGTGACATATAATCGCACTGTCAACATCCTCACGAACGGCTCATTATATTCACCCTCACCACCCAAACTACCCCCAACTCTCACTACAACATGGATCGCCGGTGCAATAGGAGGTTTAGCAACATGGGTTGTCAGCACCCCGACGGAACTAATAAAATGCCGAGCCCAGATGTCTAACGCCCCCACCTCAAGTTTCAGTATAGCTCGACAGATTATACGGTCAGAAGGCATACGAGGTCTGTACCTAGGTGGAGTGGTTACGGCGTTGAGAGATAGTATCGGGTATGGATTCTATTTCTGGGCTTATGAGCTAGGGACAAGATGGATGATGTCTACAATGAAAACCGAAGGTGGGGACTCAGGGGTACAGGAAGCCGCGAAGGTGTTACTTTGTGGTGGTGTTGCAGGTGTTATTACCTGGGCAAGTGTATTTCCCTTGGACGTTATCAAGACGAGAGTCCAGACGCAACTGACAAGCGAATTGGAGTCCGCGTCACTCCGTGCTTCCCTGCACACCGGAAGGTCCAGTGATGCCGTTAGGGTTGAATTACCGCAGCGACTTGGTGCAATGGAGATCGCGAAGATTGCATATAGAAGGGAGGGAATGGGTGTTTTCTTTCGTGGATTGACTATCTGCAGTACCAGGGCCTTCATTGTAAATGCAGCCCAGTGGGCTGTCTATGAATGGATTATGAGGGAGCTAGGGGCTAATAGGACGGTACCCAACGATAAAGATGTATTATCATGAAAAGCTTTATTCCACGTCATATTCTATGTTTGTGTGGCGTTATCTTGGTTATATACTGGAGAAGACTTACCCTATCTCATCACATATAGAAGGCCAGAGGGGTCTAAATTAGGAGCCAACACAGGCATGCTTAAGTTGTCACTTGCAAAGTGGGAAATAAAAGTAGAATGACAGTCAGAACCCCGACCTTACCCCTGTGGCACTGCCAGGTTTTATTCATATTTTTGGATCCCCTATACTATGGTATCATATCCTATCTATACAGTGGAAACGCTATATCTTAGTCCTTAATAACGAAGAGAACGCCCAACCTAACCTCGAGGAGCAGCTTTTGCGTAGCTCGGCTGTTATGGTTACAGACGGGGGATGGGCAAACTAAGGTCAAATAATCCTTAGATGCTGAGGCTTGGATGTTCAACCCCTAGTAAAGATAATAAAGATATGACACTAATTTACTACATGCAGAATATCCGAAGACAATCACATGTAGTGTGCCATGAAGAAATGTTCATGGTAAAGCTTGGCCAGTGAGATCATCGTGACTAAGCCCATACAGATAATTTTTGCAGTCCAAGTGTTGGGAAAATATCACCAATCATCATGGACTTGGTGATTTGTCTACATCCTTCTTCAAATTTCTGTTCTTAAGAGGACCTCTCGAGTGTTTAGCTCTTAAAAGTATGACTCTTACCACTCCTCTCTGTCTGTGCCCTACGCATACCCTGAGGTGCGTCGCCGCTCTTAGCATAAGGATCAAAGGGCTTCTTCCGCTTCACATTTTTCTTATCTTTGCCGTTAGGTTTAGCATGGAGGACCGATTCAGCTTTCGAATAGTCGAAGGGTTCTTCATCATCCCCTGCGTCCAAGCCACTCTTCGCCGCACTCTCCTGTTCTTGCTTCCGCTGAGCTTTTAATAGCTTTTTTTNCTGCTTTGCGCTTAGCTTTTGCTGAAGCTTTTCCTCTGAGTTCCTGTTCCTCCTTTTCGTTGAAAGATATATCATAGTCATCACCGGTTGTGTCATGATTTTCTGCAGCGACTTCTGGTTCCGCCACAATTTCACTCTTTCTCTTCACCCCTCGCTTGATGACAAAGGCCTCATCATCTCTCATTGCTTGCGTGCTTGAGATGGCTGTCTCTTGAATCGCAGAATTGGTTAATGTCTCGGATGCTTTAGGTCGATCCGGTAAATGATGCTCTGGTGTTGCAAATACTTTAGATGACAGTTCTGGTAATGGAACAGCAAGCCGGAGGTCTGCGTTTTTCACTGAAGCCTGTGGGGTGTCCCATATACTACTTCCAAAAGCTCCACCCCAAAATTCAGAGCTACGGCTTCGAATCTCGCTTTCTTCGACTATATTAATAGGCTTGTTAGGATCAGTCCTGGGTGTTGAGTCTCGGTGAGTAAGAGTGGCAGTGATTGCTTTAGGACGCAGAATATCCATCATATTTGGACCATTGGGAGCTTGTTCCCTTGCCGATTGTATTAGTTCTAAAAGTTCGCCTGCCCGAGACTTGACTGCATGAGAAGCTGCCTTGATAATTCCTAGCAAGGTAACCATGTCGACTGGCATGATCTTCGCAATCGTGGATAGCATGTGATTGGGCATAACATAGGCAGTGCTATCATCAGCTGCTCTTGCTATTTCGTCACGCCATCTATGTACTGCTTTAAAAACTGCAAATTGCTCATTGTTGTGTAACGCTGGTGTCTTGACGAGAAGTTGATACCAACCGCCGGGGCCTTTCCCAGTTTCTTGATCATATATCTGGCGCTCATAACGAAGAAGGGATGTCTCCTTGGACTTTTGCAACGCGAGTTCAATACGATTCTCGTCTGGTACTGTTGTATTGGACTTCGCTATCAATTCATTTCGCATATTATCATAAATATAAAGGAGGAAATGCGTATCTGCTCGGGCGTAAAAGAACATCTCTTCCGGTAATGGTCTAGAGACATTAGCAAAAAAAAAAACCTCTACATTGCATATTCTCTCCTACCGTATACGCCAATCTGCAGTTTGATACTTCTTATCAGCGTCAAAGTCGATGAAACGTTTAAGTAAGTAAGCAAGGCTGCCTCCGGGATAACCTAGAACTCTGCTCGCGTGGTGTGTATCAAACAATCCAACAACATAGAGCCCCAGATCTCGCTGGAGCCAAACGATATCCATATAAGCGCCATGAAAGACCTACGAGGTCAGATAGAGTTGAACTATTCTTGATCTTTAGCACTCACTTTTATTATATTTGGATTTGCGAACACCTCATTAAGGATTTGAAGATCCTGTCTCCAAGGCTTTAGTGTATCTACGATCCAATCCTTCTTCCTTGTACTGATTTGCATTAGAGAAACTAGACCGACATATGACCGCGTGTCATGATGCTCAAGATCAACAGCTATTTCTTGGGCGTCTCTAAGCTCCCTTAACATCTCTTGCACTCCTTCTAGTGTATCCACAAATGTGGCTGAGGTGCCTTCTACGGGGAGGTAGTGAATAGGATCCGCAATTTGGTATACGGCATCTGGGTATTTCAACTGTAGAATTTCTGTTCTATAGGGATGTTGGTACCTAATCCAAAAGTCAGCATCTGTAGTCATTTAACCTAATTTTGCATTATGTATCATTCTACTTCTTTGTCGGTGTTAATCTCTTTGGCCTTGCTGAGGCACTCAGAGATTCGGAATAGAAGTAGGGAGAGGGATTTGGAGCCGTACACTAATTGTTTCAGTTCATTTTGGGTCGTGCTTAGACTTTCTTCCAGTGGGACGATGGCGTGAGGTTTGGTAGAGAGAAGAGGTTTCCAGGGAGAAGTGTCAGAATTGTTGGGTTTGATGTCGAAGCTAAGTTGGGGTTTGAGAAGATTTTGGGTTCTAAATGAACTGCCCAGCGACTGATTTTTGGGTTTAGGCGAAGATGTCTGTGATGTCTGTTTATAGTTAATTAAGAATTCTTATGGAACTTTAAACACAAGTCGAACCTGGTCTCTGCGCTTGACCGCACCGGTATATTCGTCGATGGAAGTGGCCGTCTTCTCTAGCAGCAGATCAAGTACGTCAACGACGTTACTCCAATTGTTATCCACATCTTCTACATCCTGAAGGGGCCGGAATTTGACGTCGGATAAGGAAGTGGCAGACTTGAGAAGACGATTCGACAAAGTAAGTAGGCGTGCGCTTTGTTCATCGAGGGAAGCCCCAACTGCAGGATTCAATGACCGTTGAAACGATAAATCTTCCGATGCAATTGCTCCTACAGTCCTAGTTGTCGCTACTAGCGCCGCCTGGATCTGGTTTTGCAGGAACTGGAAGTCCTGCGTTTGATCCATCCTGGGCTGGTGCTTTGTTTGGAAGTCAAGTTGGAGGAGACATCAAAAAATAATATCCAGGCTCTATCGGCAGATCGGTGATATGATAAGCGAGGCGTTTAGCGTGTCGACGGCCCCTGCACTTCCACATGTCTTTGGGGGAAGCCAACTGCAACTTTCGAAGCTACCCTTCAAGCTCAAGATGTCGGCGTCGCTGGCCCCCGAATGCAATGAGCCCAAAGAGTAGGCGTTCTAAATATCTACCGACCTTTATACGCTACTAACTTGGTGTTGTAAAGGCGTTATGACTCGTGTTTTTTAAAGTGGTACAGCGAGAGTTCGTCATCCGGATTTAGTGGATGCTTGAGACGTGAGACTAATTGACCCGCCAGAATACCTTAGAGGGAAGGGCACGACGGATGAATGTGCCTCCCTGTTCAAGGAATATAAACAATGCTTGACCGTGCGTGAGTGACTCCTCATAAATATTGCTCCAGCTAACATGCTACCAAGACTGCTCTCAAGGCACGTGGCATCGACAAGATGCTGGAGGAGGCAAGGGAAGATCATAAGGAGAGCGATGCTATACATATGCGGCGTAGTTGTAGGTTTATGTCCTTCCCTCAGTGAGACAGCTCTGATATTTTAGGAAATCAACTTTCACTGGTAGATTGGGTAATAAGCGGCATTTAAGGCGGCGTCTGGGACTGGATAATAGCTTGTGTCTTGTACGAATTTTTCAAGTTGCTCTGCTCAGTAGTGACAATGTATTATTATTACGACCTCTCAGATCTTACTGCGCTAGATTTACGACGAGAATTTTGAGCCATCAAATATGTTAATCTCTACCCATTCTCCCTGCGAATTGTTAATATTCCCTGACCCATCAAGACTCACAATTTTATTAGTTAACTTATGACAGTATTACTGTTGAGGTCTACGGTACTTCTCGTACAGGCGGCGTCTGGGTCTAGGCTCTTACACGTGATGGCCAAAGCTTAATTTCTTATCCCTGTGGCCAAACCTCGATAATCTGGCAGTTTGGGTTCCCGCAAATTAAAAGCGAATTCTAGCCTTCTTCTAAATTAGCTACTTCCTGACATGAGCTTGCTATATATGCATTCGAAATATAACGATGTGGGAGAATTTCCTCTAAGTTTGAGAAATCAGTTTTAGTCTTAAGCATTCACAGCTTACTTGTGGGAACTAACTTCTGTAAGTTTCATAGCTTTTGGTTATTCCGTTCTGTTGGCGCGTGCTAATCCACCATTTCTAGGGATCTTCCATCATCCGTGATGCGGCAGCAATAGAAGGGATTCATGCACCCTTTCTCTACTCTCACACTCGCCATCTTCGTAGCCGGCTACATCACTGCGAGGTGGGATCTGGTTACTCGACTCTATGAGCTCGCAATCTTTGCTTGGGACCACGGTGTTGTGGTAGGTTTGTCCAGCTCCATTCACACGTCTAACCACCTCCTGATCATTTATTCTGTAGACGCGCACCGCAAAAGGTTTCGCCATTCTTTCTGTCTTCTTCTTCCTCTTCATTATACCAGTAGAACGAATAGCTTCGAGAGAGACTGACCTGGTATGGACAACATCTGGCATTGGTTGGATACATGGATTTCGCTGATCTTCTACAGCACCCACGGGCCCCCGGTGCAGGAATATCAGCACGAGAGCAACTCAGACGCCGAGGCTCATTCTAGGAGCATCGTTTTGTCATGCCACATCAAGATGGGCTTATGAGAATATTTTGGCCCCTGGATATTCCCAAAACCGAACGACCAGGGGTAGTAGTCGGATGGAGGAATTCTGGGCTTGATTTGTTTGTAGTTGGCGTGTTGGAAGAGGTTGATGTGAGCTGTGGCACAAAAAAAACACATGAGGACAGCTGCTGATCGACAATTAGGCGCGGCGGGTTGAGATTGCTCTCAAGGTGGGGACCTTATTTCGAAATGCCAGCCATCCCATCTCGAGAATATACGAGCTCTGTGGGCAAACTTCTATGCAAGTTCTGGGATTAACAAATAGCCCGTCGATTGACGTTGATGCACTTCAAGTACACGCAATCATGAAACCAGGACATAAGGTTCCAGAGATATCATGTGCCAAAGCTTCCGCGATTCAAATTATCATGTTCGAACGGCCTCTGCCACATAGGATGCAATATGTATCTTTAAACCCAATTTCGTTAGCGCTTGGTGACAAATCTGATAAGCCTCTTCATGCACTCGGTAGTGTGGATGCAGAAGAAGAACTCGAGGAACAAAAGAATAGGAAGCGTGTTCAGGAGTTGGTGCAGAAGCTGAAACTCCACACCGTTGTTAAGCATCAACGGACTCAAAAGGAGCTTGCTCTGGCACGCATAGTCAATCAAATCAACTGCTCATTCGAGTTACACGAACTACTTCATAAGAACATATCATTGGTTGGGACACGATCGCGGCGGAGCCTGAGTGTATCTGAAAGAGTGGTAGAGTCTGCCACTACTATGAGAGATTATGTGATCACCGCGATATGGCAAATCATCACCGTGTACATCTATCCCGTAATTCGCAGATGTTTTATTATTGGACTCCTTTGCCATAGAGTTGTGGCCGAGGTACTTCTTACGGTGCTCGAGTGGAGAGCTAAACCAGAACACGCCGCTCTGAAGGATATATCAGCGACCGCGCAGCAGGTAGAAATTCGGCTGCAGCAGTTTTGCTATTGGCCCATGCAATATATCACTCTTCGAAAGCGGAAAGATGACTGGGAGAGTGTTACAACGAGTCACCCAGATTATATTAGGTTCTACAATAGCCTTTGGCTAGTTGCTAATGATGTGATTATTGGTATTGCTTTGGGCTCCTATATTATTGATAACTCCTCATGGGTAGCCGAATCAATCAGCGAAATTCTCAGCCTTTACTCGATCGCAGCACTTCAGAGGACTATATCATGGTTGATGGATTATCCCGCTGGGCTAAAGTTAAATAACGAGTTGGCTGCGTTCCTAGGTGATCTATTCCTATGGGTTATTGATCATTGGGCGAGTAAGTCTACTTCACAATCTCTCATGGACATTCTCTTACATCTGTATAGATTTTATTGAAGCTCTGCGACCTGTTCTACCTCATGTCATCTGGTTTATAGGGTTCTCAAGTTTTGCCGGCGCAAGCATGCCTATCGCTCTCTTCTCTGATATGGTCTCGATTCTCACTCTCCACATTTACTCATTTTACATGGCGTCGGCAAGGATATTTAACTGGCAATATACAATACTCCTCTCCCTCTTCCAGCTTTTCCGTGGAAAGAAACACAATGTCTTGAGGAAGCGAATAGACTCTTGTGATTACGATCTGGATCAGCTCCTATTAGGGACAATTCTTTTCACGCTGCTCTTTTTCTTGTTGCCAACGGTAATTGTGTTCTACCTGACATTTGCTACCTCGCGCATGGCAATCATTTGTATCAAAGCAATCCTTGATACATTATTAGCTTTCTTGAATCACTTTCCCCTATTTGCTCTCATGTTACGATTTAAAGACTCTAAACGGCTACCTGGTATGCCAACTACTGATTAAAAACACTGTTTGTTATGCTAATACGGATTAGGCGGAATCAGCTTCGAACTTCGTGATACCCAACAGATATTCAGTTCTATATACCATGAACTCCCTGCAACTCCAACATCTTACATATACTTAATGGTAGGAATTTATGGATTCAATCTCTGTCATGATTGATAGATTTAGCTAATAATCTCTAGTCCGTTCCCTTAACATTTCGCGCCATGTTTCACAACTATTTTCAATTGGGCCACCGCATTCGCAAACACTATCTCTCTCCACGCGTCCTATTGTGTCTAGCAACAGGAAAATTTGTGCCCCCTCTCCATAGAAAAAATCTTTATAGTCTCCAATATAGCATGTTACCTGCGCGCCGAGCGGGTATTATGGATATGTGGCAAGCTATGACAGCGCCAGACCCTAAAAAGGCCACATATCCCGTACCACCGAATGGAAAGAGAGTAAATGGTGCCGGAAGGAGACATTACAACCACTGGAGAGAAGGGTAGCTTATGATAATGAAATGGAATAATTAATTGCATTTTGTGGATTGACTGTAATACACCTAATGTAAAAGTGATATGCTAAACAAGTTCCGTTTGTTATTGGATCCCTTTTTATTTGAAGCATTTGGGTTGATATGTGAATCATATCAAATTTGCTTATTCACTAAGTATTATTCCATCATGGAAAGAGGCACGAGAGGGTGAAGAATCGGGTCGTTAAAAAGGAGGCCGTTTCGCTTGCACTAGTCCTTCTCCACAGAAGCTTGCTAGGATTGCTGCATGAAAAAGTTCCTGAGAGCTTCCATAAGATTTAAACATCGTAGCCTTTTACATCTAATAACCAATTGTCTCATCTACCATCCAACCCTCTCTTTGAATAAGTCTCCCTCAGAATGTTCTCTATTCGTTCATTCACACGATCAAACCCCCGCACAGTCTCTAGATTGGCAGGTTCAGCAATCAGACGACCTGCAGCTCGATCAACACCATTCTTACAGTCTGCGTTAAAATCTTCCCGCACACAATATGCTGCAACATTTTCTACTTCAGTGTCGCGGAAAGCACCTGCGAGTGAGACCGATGCAGAATTGATTGCGAAGTTAAAATCAGAGATCGAAATTGAGAATGAGTTGAAGGAGGGAGATGAAGTTCCCATCAGCGTCAAGGATTTTTTGGAGAATGGACCTTTCGAGATCACAGATGTTCCTGGTCAAGAAGATGTCGTGCTTACGAGGAAATTTGGCGATGAGACGTAAGTTTTTCTAGACTAGGTGGCTGGCAATCTATGCTTCCAGTATGCTTCCGGTATATGTTGATACTAACGGACCTTGCAGAATCAAGGTTACCTTTTCGATCGCCGACCTCAATAACATAGATCCCGAAGCTGATTATGCTGATCGTGCAATGGAAGATGAGGATTACGACTCGGAAAATATCAACCAGGGCTCAAAGAACTTCAAACAAGCACCAGAGGACTCCGTTGAAGGGGAAGAAGCCGAAGATGCGCCCGAGTCATTCCCAGCGCGCGTTAACATCGTCATCGAGAAAGCTGGAAAGGGCGCGCTTTCAGTAGAATCTGTTGCACAAGACGGCATGATTGTCGTAGATAATGTGTATTACTACACTGATCCCGCTCACGCTTATGCGAAGACTGCAGAAAAAGTCCGCGAGAGAGAGGATCTCTATGTCGGCCCACCATTCGGCAATCTCGATGAGGATCTACAAGTGCTTCTGGAGAAGTTCCTGGATGAGAGAGGCATCAACACCGCCCTGGCTCTCTTTGTACCGGATTACATTGATATGAAGGAGCAGAAGGAGTATCTGAGATGGTTGTCAAACATGAAGACATTTATTGAGGCGTAGGTCCTTTGAAATTTGTCTGCGCTATCTTCTTCTCCTGTTGTCTTACAATTTCCACTCTTTTTAAAAAGTCATGTATAATATGAGGAACCAAGCGCTCTGCTATAGGATACGAGCCGTATAATGTCAATAATGTTGCCGCACTGTGTTCTATTATAAAGCGCTGATTTCTGCAACGAGTTTCTACAAAATTTCAAACTCGACAAGAAAATTGAGGCCCTACTTCTGAACGATACCATTATCTGCTCAAAATATATCACAACGGCGTATTAGATCAACCCAAAAACCTAGGCATGTTCACCACCTCTTGTCAAAATGACACACTTCACATCCAACCTCCACTTATCCATTTCAACGCCTCCCGCTAAATGAAACCGGCCTGGCCCTCCCAGTTTCTTCTGTCGTTCCCTCAATATCTCCAACTTAGTCCGATCTTCCAACCACTTCAAGTCCCTCCTCCACTCCGGGATACTTAAGAATCCCAATTCTCCACCAAACACCCTCCCAAATTCAATGACCATGTACAGTAATCTTAAACTCCTCATCGCACATAATACACCTATTAAGCCATTATCGGATAATTCATTCCATACCCGACGATCAATAGCTAGTTCACGGATTTTGTGTCGTGCTGGTGCGGTAGAGAGGTTATAGAGAAGATCATGCAAGTGATTTTGCAAAATTGGAGCTAGGTTTCCAATGTAAAGAATATCGGTGGTGAAATCTATAGGGATATAGGTGTTGGTTCCTAGGTCAAGGTGCGTATATCTTTTCAAGGCTACGGTGCGAGCTTCACGATTGGCGTGGAGAGGACTTGGAGGTGGGGTGTTGGACACATAGCGGGAAAGGTTAACTCGATGTTCTATCTTCAGGATTCGGCGTGTGGTTGGGAGCGTAAATTCCCATATTTTGAGGCGTAGCTCTGTAGGAAGTGTTGGGAAGAGGTGGAATGTCCTTAACTGTGGTGTGGTATCAATTAATACCATTTTGTGGTTTGACTTTGAATGGTGCACGGTGCTGTAACACCTGAGAGTTTCTAGGTATTTACTGCCATTTCTTTTGAAAGTAACTGAGGGATTGAACTAATGGCTTATGATGTGGCCGACATATATACAAAAGTCTCCGATGTAACTACCGATGCAATGATGTGCGATAAGAACGTCATGCTTCGGGTGGAATGTTATGAACCTTATCACCACGTGATCCTCCTAGAGAAGTCTAGATGCTTTTAAATTCATTAGGAGTTGCAAATAACCCCTGGTCTGATAGCAATAGTTCTTTAGCTTTCTGACATGATACTTCTCTACGAGCGAACAATCCTTTATTAAGGACATAATGCTATCTAGGTAACATTTCAATCACTCTCATCTTCATCGTCGTCATCATCATCATCCTCATCACTGCTCTCTGACTCGGCTTGTTTTAGCCAGTCAATAAACACAGCAGTCTTCTGTCTTATTTTCTTCATTTCAGAATTCTCTGCTTCGTCAAGAGCTTCAGCTTCTTCCCACCAGGTCAGGAAACCCTCCTCTTCCAACACGTCATCCTGATACAACCTCTGGCAAATCGCTGCAAGAATGATTGCGCCGTTATTTCTATGCACAAGATCTCTCTGCAAGCATTTAATGAAGTCGACTTGATCTTCCACTTTTTTAGAGATACCAACCGCAACTTCCTTTACAAATTTTGTTGCACCGTTTAAGCCGAATGGTTGAGCCGTTGCTTTGCTCGCGTCTAATTTATCGGTTTCAACAAGTTGAGCTATGCGCTTCGTAAAAGCAACCGCTATGGCGCGACGAATTTGATGGTCTGTTGCATCGTTGCTAAGTCGTAGGCCCATGAATTCAAGCTTAGCTGAGTCAAAGTCTCCATTTTCTTTCAACGTGTCGAGAAGTCCTGCTACGGCATCATGATGGAATTGCTCGTTGGTAGCGCCAGTACGCTCATCATCCGATACGAGAGATGTGAAGCTTGAGAGGCGAGATCGTGTTTCTGCTTGAGAACCGGCAGAGACATCTGAACTGATGGTGGATATGGATTCGCTGGAGATGTTCAGGTGGGCGGTTGAATATATCATGGTGGAGTGGAAGGTAGCTTCATCTTCCTCGAATTCTTCAGGATCTGTGAACTCGTACCCTTCACCACCGGTGCCAACAAGTGTTTCGTCAGCAGGCAAGGAAACCAAATTTCCAGTCTTCTCATTCTTTCGTTTGGCCTTGGTGAGACGAGCTCCTTCCTTCACCTCCTTTCCATCTCCTATCTTGACTCCAAATGAAACAAGAGTTCCTGGTAGAATTTTAGAGTTTCTCCCTAAAGATGCCTCGCTAGCAATGATAGCTTTGTCGATAGTGACTCCATCTGAAACCATAACATCATCCCAGAGATATGCATTGTGAATATTGACGTTCTTTCCTATAAGGCATCTCCTGCCAATGATACTGTTGCTAATAACACTGCCGTCGCCCACTGAGGTCCCGCCTCCCAGAACAGTCCTCTTCCCTACTCTACACGTCCTAGCTAATGTAACGCCGTCCTCTTTGCATATTCCTCCCTTCTCGAACCTGTACGTTTGTCCCACAACAAGATTGCTATCAGGGACAAATGGATATGTCCACCTACCCAGAATGTCCTTGCTTATTGAATCATATGTCTGGAGATTGGACACTCGAGCAGCATAATCGTCCGTAATAATATCCGTGTGTAGAGTCTTACCATTCAGCTCGTAATCTTTCAGCACTCCATGTAAGAAATGGCGTCGAGGGACCTCGTAGTCGAAAGATTCAGCCCATAAGGCCAAGACGTCAGGTGTGCAGATATCAATGCCGCAGTCGATCAGATCGGTGCGAACCTCCATCTCAGTATGAGCAGACAATAAATCCGGATCAATATCGACATACTTGTTGGCCTGTAATGGATGCATCTCTTCATAGTGTAAACATCGATTCTTGGTAGGATCAATTACAAAGACGGGGGTAACGCCTTGGGATTTTGTTCGATGTTGTCCTAACCCTCCAGATCTCAAAATCATTGTCATGATAGCATTTTTATCTGCAGTCCTCCTAGCCCTGTGTGCTGCCAGTGCAGGCTCAATTGATAGATTTGAGACCAAGTCACTATGGACTAGCAGGAAATCCCCAGTAATTATGTTTCGCGCGTCTAGATCCCGCATGGCGTCGCCTACAGATCTGGAAGTGGTTCTAATGATCTCAAGCGAGTTAAACGGTGACGTCGGGGCAGTTTGCGGATACCATTTCGAGGCGTGGATATACTGCTCTATTTCTGCTGTATACGCACCACAGTACATGTAAACATCTTTAACACCAGACATGGATAAGAACTCAAGTGTGTATTCGATGAGCGGGGTATTTGCTAGAGGTAACAGGCACTGTTTAAAATGTTAGTTGATGCTGCACTCACTTTATATAGAATGAATGCTGATTCTCAAATTGAGCTCAGGAAGGTAGGTAGCCTACTCTAGGTTTCTCTAACGTAAAGGGATTAAATCTCGTTTCGAAAGAATCAGCTAGGACCTATGCATAGAGTCAGTATTAGATTATTTACCTCTCTTTGACCATCGTCCAGTTGCACATACCACAGCCTGGAGAGTCTCTTCCCTCTCATCTTCAGCCTTCTTTCCACCAGTAGCAGCGGATTTCTTCGCCTTAGGAGCTGCCTTACCACCACCAGCTGCCCCTCCCCCAGATTTTGGTTTTTGTGACATTGCTTTCTAATGTTTTGTGCACTGGTCGTTTTCCAAGTGCTGTGTGAATCACCTTTGGAGCGCGACAGCTCTAGGAAGTGTGGGAACTGTTATACACGCAAAAGAAAATCTCTACCAGGATCTTCAAGCTCTTACTTATTCCCGAACTGGCAATTGTTTACCAGCAAAAAGTTGTGATCATTCCAATGCTCTTAGCAATAGGTATAGCTTGCAATAGTCTCTGGAAAGTTACAAAAGTTACAGAAATGCCCCTCTGACTCCTCCATCGGCTCGGAAAAACAAAAGCTCCTCTTTGCTCGCGCGCACAAAAGCTAATTTCCCCCCTTGTAACTAGAAAAATGAATCACGGGCACGGATAATCCCGTGCGCTTTATCATTTTTTCTGGTTTCGCTTCGGGGGCTGTGCAACGCCGCAATCTACCACTGCATTTTTTCGATCGGTCTGGACCTCGAAAAGAAACACACGCCCTGCCTCCATGGACCACAGTCCAGACCCAAGCCCCAGGGGCCAGTTTCCTTCCCGCATAAGGAGGGATCTGTTGTCAGGGATGGCTTGCCTTGGACGACGCCTACCAGATTTCCGATCTGGATCCGACGCCCCGGGGAAAGGCGGGAGCTTATTGCAACGTCGGTGGATATGCCAGGCGCAATTGCAACTATCGTGAGATTCAACTGCCCGCACGCCAATTTTGCCACAACTCATACAAGAGCAGAAAATCGCAGCATCGGAGAGCCTCACGGGGAATCATATTGAAGAGAACAGTCTTGACTACATTGATATGCCCCTTTAATAATTAAATATCGGTTTGATTTTGCGGTTTGGGGCGTTTCGCAACTTGGTTCACTTTTTGTTTTCACTCAAGTCAAAAAGGGCTGAGACAAGCAAGCCAACAGTCATGCGTTAGCCTTGGATGCGGCTTGCACGAATTCTACAACACAAAGTGTCCATTCTCCACTACCTAGTCGTAACACAGGGAGATGATAACTCAAAATTTTGACCAACGCCTGAAGAAGTGATATAGGATAAGGTCCTGTTGCCTTATTCCCCCCGTTCCTCAAATTTTCTCATCTAAAAAATTGGTATACCGCCGGACTAAAGGCCGATAACACTAAACAAATATAATCCACCTTCTATACGCCAAGGAACCGTGAAATCCAGTTCTGTCCAAATATTTTGTTACGCTTTGGCCTCCTGAAAGTATACCCTATGCCATATGGTCTGCAAACCCCTAGATATTTATTTTAATTAAAGATACGTTATATGCTACTGTTGGTAAGGCCCCTGAGGCCCTTGACTTGGTCCTGGCGCATAGATCTTCTGCCGTTTGTCGAGACGGTCATCGGGAGGAGTGCCGTCCGTCATGTTCTCCAGTGTTCTCCGCTGCGGTTGTAGTCTTGGTTGTGCCATCACGGCTTGGGTCGGTGTCGGATGCGTCGGAAATGTAGTTTGGGCATGGGTAGGTGTCATGGCGTAAGGCCCAGGATCTCTCATCATCGGCATAAAATTCCCTTGTGGGTTTCCACTAGGTGAAGCATTGGGCAGTTGAATAGGAGATTGCCATGAAGATGCTGTTGCCGGCGATTTCCCAGGAGAATTTGGGTCCTTCAACGTTTGTGAAGTCGAGAGCTGCGCTAAGTTCATATTGAGTGGCTGATGTGTAGAGTTAAAGTTACCAGGATGAGTCATTTGTGCATTTGGTGGATAGGGATTTTGTTTCTTGAATTGTGGTAGGTGTCTCTCAAGAGCGCGGAGCATTCCTTCTTTCGTGAACGGTTTCGGTAGCACATCGTTCATACCTGATTGCCGTTAGAATATATAATCAAAGAGCAGGTTTTAAAGTGACTTACCATAACGGAAATACAAATCGATTTCATCTGCTCTAATGTTGGATGTCATTGCAATGATCGGTATGTCAGGCCGTACTTCTCGTATCAAAGAAGTCGCTGAGACTCCATCTAAATGAGGCATAATAATATCCATAAGAATGAGATCAAAGTTGTTTCCTTCAGCGTTGATTTTATTGACCGATTCGAGTCCATCCCGCTACACCTTGTGAGCCAACGTATTGTAAGTTAAAAAAAANGAAACTCCCACTTACAGCAATGTCAACTCCGCATTCAAACGCTTGTAAAAACTTCGACCCTATGCGCGCGCAAACCTTGTCATCCTCAACCAGGAGGATCCGAGGTTTTGTGGGACCCCACACTGCTTCTATCATACTCTTCTTTCGGTTATTAGATGAACTCTCGGGTACCATTTCTGTCATATTCTCGACCGGCAGCATGCCACTTGGGGGAAGCCCGTACGGAATATTGTGAATATGCTCGCTCTTTATGGGGTCAATACCATTTGTCTGGCCCACAGGATACACTACGTTATCAAGATCATTAGCCAAGGCATATGGAACGTGGCTAGCAGTGCTTTCTGTTCCTTGACCCATCTGAGACACCTGCTGATCACTAGTCGGAGTAAATGAGCTGCTCCGTAAATTGTAAGCCTGTGACATCTGTTCCAGTTCCCTAGTTTGTAGATTCTCCGTAGAGAACTCCTGCAGAAGTTGCTCTGCCTGTTGTAACGGAGAGGCGGGATGATCGTCTTGCTGTCCATCGTTTTGGATGCTGGCGTTCATTCCAGGGGCCCCGTTGATAAATTGGCCCGTTGACCGACTGTTACGTCTTTGCGCGTCGACTCCATGTAAGAACCCCATAACTCGGTGCATGACAGCGTCATGGTTTTTGACAAACTTTTGCAGTTGCACAACCTGCTGTAGCAATATCATGTGACCATTCGCGAGCTCTTGATATCTTTCGGACAGCTGCTGTAGCTGTTGCTGAGTAGCTACCAGTTGGCCATTGACAAGGTCTATTTGATGAGCGGGGAAGTTCTCCTCTGGATTTACCGCTGGTTTTCTCGATGCCGGAGCTTTTCGTCTGATATTATCTAGCGAGTGTTTTTTGTTTGCTTGAAATTCGGGGTGTTTGAATTCCCAAGCCTGACTATTGAGTTAGGATCTGCAGGCATTTAGCAGGGTATTGGTACTGACATTTGGGCCATACGGCGAGGGAGTAGGATCTTCATTGCTCTGTCGGACTTTGTGGAAATCGTACTTGTTGAGTTGGCGAACAAAGCTTGCAAAATTGCTATGTTTGAAGTGCTTCGGTAGGATTGACTTGGTAAATTTCTCGTTCTGTTGACCGAAATCAATATTTGTTAAGTCTGGTCATGGGGATGAGCTTCGTACCTCCAGGACCACGAAGCTCTCGCCGCCTTCCCCCCACTTCACAATATGTTCGTATGACGGGTCCTCCAGCATTCTGTAATGTTCACAAGTCAGTAGTCTTTTCGAGTGTCCCGGCTACGCATCCAACGCAAGAGTGGCGTACTTGTATAATTTGCGAACCTGTTGCGGCCTGGTTAGCAATTGCCTCAACAGTTGGGCCAGCCCTTGGACCGAAGACTCACAAAGTCGCTGGAGTTGTTTGCAGAGCCTCCCGCATCGCCACCGCTCTTCTCCATCTTGATCAACAGCGAAAGCTTTCAATGCGTAGAAGCAGGACAGAAAGTGAAGGGCCTTGGACGGGCAGATGCGCGCGTCGCTACCCGAAGGAAGGAGATTTTTTTTATCGAGAGGGTAAACAGGCGGCCCAGGTCGATCGAGGATCTAGAAACGGTACTTTGGCGATGCGCTCGAGCTTTCCCAGGATGCGATAGCGAGCGTCCAACCTCAGGTCTTCAGGGAATGTAACATAGCGCGGAAAGACGGGCGAAAGGCATAAGAATCAAAGGATCCAAGGAGATCCCCAAGTCAGCGAACGGTTTTAGAAGAGAAAGAACCCTAAGGACAAGAGTGCAGCGTAACGAGTCTGCAAGAGGCAAGGTCGGGTTGCTTGTTGTAGGTACGATGAGG
>NCSJ02000498.1:0-22807 GCA_002812745.2 Scytalidium lignicola | reverse complement strand
GAATGTGTGCTTTGCTAATGCATTAATAATTGAACTTTCCTTCTTCAAGGAAAATTTTAAGGAAACAGTGAAGATGTTAATTAAAGAGCTTAAGAGATATATTTTAAGATGTAGAAACATAGTCTCAAACACTTTAAAACCCAAACTTGTAAGAACGAWMCCATTCAACATGAATGACTACCATTACCCAACTTGGAAGAGCACATATCCAATGCAACTAAGGGACCACGGGACATGATCCAAGTGATAAATAGAAATATGCAGAATAAAGTTAAATTTTGCGTGTTCATTACATGAAACGATCATTATTATTAAACCCGTATCTACTGTGATTTTACGTTGTTGAATCTTTAAATATCTCATTTCAGGGATCTTGCGCTCAATCTTCAACAACTCCATCGATACATATTCACAATAAGGGAATGCGAAATCCTGGTACTGTAAGCGGATGTATCTGATTTGATCAGAAACATATATACGCGCAAACAGCGAGACCTGCTGCATATAATATGAATCTGTCGGAAGTGGATTATTAGCAAAATATTCAAAATAAAAAGGATTTTCTAAGAAAATCATACAAAATTCATTCTAGTATTCCGATAAACTACAATATTAAGTTAGTCCTATAAATGAGGATATGCTAGAAATATAAGCAAAAACTCACCCTTAAGCACCTTCAACTCAATCAACTGTAAATCCTAATAGATACCCAACGTGACTTTATCTATGTAAGTGCGTAAGAGGATCCCATAGATATTCAAACACTGTCATAGTCTACAAGAAAGGCCACAACATGTCAGTTGTTCATGCTGTTCTCCTGCGCTAAAAATAAGAACTTCCTCACCTTTCGAAGTGGAGACATGAACTGCTTGATAGATTCCTCGTCATCATTGATGATGTTGCTAACAAATTTCTTAATCCTATTATATTCATCAGACGTTGGAAAATCTTAAGAGCGCCTTTGACAGCATTCACAGAATCACAGAGCATGAGAAAATTACTTGAGTTAATGATGGAGCCAAATCTTTCATAAAGGCGATCCCACGGCCAACGCAAATCTGGCGAATTTGCTGCTATGGGCGGTAAACTAGCAGGCAAACCCTCACGGTTATCCTAGACATTCTTCCAGAATTAATCTGGAATTGCTAGATTACAAGTTAGTAATCCTCTTAGTATTGTATTGACACCTGTTACCACACCTAGCAGATGTGGGTAAATAATTCTCCCACCAACGGCATGAGCTTATTCATGTGGTGTTCGTCTCCGGAGTGGAGATGTGCGGCCTGTAAGAGGATTCAATACTTTCTCTGCCGAGACGTCACGAAGGATACATGCGAGCACCTTCAGAGCATTCGGCTCGTCCGGAGAGAAGACCAGAGACAAGCAGCGCAGTACGTCCTGACAATGCACTTGCGCGAGAAACGAGAAAACGTGTCTGGCACTCGCAACGAGATCTTCCGGATGACTAAGTTGTGTCTGAATGCGGGATGCAGGGCCAGAATTGAACGAAACGGCGGCTGTGCTCACTTTACTTGCAAGAACTGTAGCGTCGAGTTCTGCTGGTGCTGCAAGGTCATCTTCAGGTCTGGTAGAGCGCTGCATCTCAGTGGTTACCAGGGAAAATCTCGATATTACCGGATACACGGGGGGATGGGACACTGATGAAGGGTACGATATGTCACTGGATAAAGACCTCTGGATCCTAGGCGACTACTTGTAAGGTTGAAGTTAAAGTATTACACGACTTGACGGTTTTACATAACTGCTTTGTAAACTTCCAGAGTGACCAGATGTGCATTCTTGTCTCTAAAATGATAACATTGACTGTTTATTCACAATCGTCAGTTAGCAGCAGGCCCAGCCTCACAACTTTAATAAAATGAGTTAATCAATAAGATTTAATATACCAGACTAAAAGTTAAAGGTTTAACACTAATATAATAGATGACGTCGATCTCGTCGTGTGTGTCATAAGTTATGGCGCTAACTAATGGTAAGTTAGGCAAGCATCCATATGGTAAGCAGACTCAATTGATTACAGATACAGAGGGTGCTTTATAGCCAAGGCTCGGAAATTAGTATTTACCCGGTAGGATAAAGATTATAGCTTTTAATATTAAATTAAAAAAAGAAATAATAATAAATAAAATTAATTTAATACATCCTTTCAATTTTATTTGATTAACTCCTGATAAACCTGGATAATAAATTTCAAATAATAAATTAAAGTTAATGTTGAATTATAAACTTTTTAAAATAAAGCCTTTGTCGTATAAAGTCGCAGATTAGTATTGTTACCTAGGAAAGAGAAAGAAGGGAATGCTCATCCAGAGTTATATTAAGAGTAATCTCGTTTTGCGAAAAAAAAAAAAAACCTCCTCATGCCCACAATTCCTTTACTTATTAGCCTTTCAGAAAACAGAACAGCTCGATCCCAAAAAACCTCCTTCCTAAGCCCTTCGGAAATCCGTTTAAGAAAACCAATCCCTGCAATCTAATCGTTGGAGCATGTTCCTTTTATTTCGGCACTCGGCCCATTCTCGATGATACTATTCAGAGACATAGGATTTAATCGATTGACAGGCTTAGGGCGTGGCGGAATAGCCCTTTGCTTAATGGCCGGCTGTGATGGAGGCTGAAGAGTCGAGATAATGCATCTCTCAGAGCTAGGCGAGTAGTCCAACCCTGCGCCAGCGCCACTAGTAGCTGTCATTTGAGTTGACTTAACATCATACTCGATGGGGCGCCGGCAGGGCATAGCTTGCTGAGAGCCAACTCCCCTCGTAATAGGAGGTGGCAAGATCAAAGGATGAGAATCCTGCTGTGGTCGTTTGCGCTTAATGGCTTCATTCGGGCAGTCATTGCTAGACGAGCTGTGAGAGCTCGTCGGTGAAGGTAGTAAAGGTACTAAGTAGTTATCGCAGGGAGCCGCCTGTAGTGGAGGAGTTCTTAGCGGTTGGCCATGAGCACCAAACAGCTGTGTTGGCTGTGGGTATGCCATCGGACGAAGATGACCATCAGTGTTAATGATCATGTTGCTCATGTTGGGATACACAACATGAGCTGGAACAAAGGCTTGAGATTTAGATGACACTGAAACAAAGATACACTGTAGCTCAAGACGTTGGCAGTTCGAGCATTTTCCTTCTGGGTTATGTTCGAAGCCTGAGCACCGAATCTGTTATTCATGGTTAGCAGTCTAATTTTCAAAATTTGCTGGCTTACATTCTCCTTCGGTGCATGCTGCTTGCAGAAAAGTACTGATATCTTAAACTCTATGGGAAATTTATGCTAAATCTTCATATTCCAGTTCCTTTAAATCATAATAGNAAAAAAAGAAAACATTGCCTACCTTACGTCTTCTGCAGAATATACATGCAATAGGAGCTCTTGGCCTGGATCTGAAAGCATTCAGTTGTAGAAAATTTCCGCCATATTTTTCCACAAAACCTTTGTTATTTTTGTATGCCCTTAGGGCTGGTTTTATGCAAAATGGCAGTTGATGGGCTCTTGGATTAGGAACATAGTCGTTGGACATATTGTATGATAAGATCGAGGGAACATTAACAGTCTTTGGAACATAAGGAATAAACTGGTGCTGATCTACTTTAGTGTAACCCTGCTCCTCTTTTAGACAGGATTGGGATACGACATAATCGAGGAAATCTAGCGGTGGATATTTCTGAGAATAGTCCTGGCATGCCATTTGATCCGGATATCGATAGCTATGGCGAAGTGTTTAACGTGTTCGAAAAATTTATGAATTTGATTCCACGCTTCTAAACGAATGAAAGCAGGCAATCAAAACTATGTTTCGCTGTTCAAGGTCGGTGTCTTGCAAGGTTTTCGAAATATTGTAGAGTTAACTGGACAGTGTGTTCAAAATCATACGAGATGAGTAATTTTAGCTTTGATAGCGGAGCACTTTCATATTATCCAGTAATGATGGTTTTGTGTAATAATATACATGAGGTGCAAATGTATTTGCATTGGAATATATTAATGTAACATGGCTAACTTGTAATGGTCTGGAGGTGTCTGCGTGTTTGTGTACTTTATGTCTTCTTAGACAGACATAAGGAGGACCACACTACAAAATGGGTGGATGCATAGGCTGGAGCACCGCATAAGAGGCGGTTGGTGTGTCCCCCCTTGGGCTTGGGAGGCAGTGAGTGATTAAGGACTGACCGGGCCCCCTTTTGGCCTCTGGGCCTCCACGATTTCTGGCTATAAAAGGCCAGATGCTCCTATCAATCATCCTCCTTGCTTTTTTTGGGAGGGGGGGTGGGGGGGTGGATGGAGCCAGCGTCAACCGTATCACAATGGATAGATATTTCACACTTCAAAGGAATAATGATATTATATGCCACAATAAACGCTTTACCCAGGGACTGCAGGAAATGTGGTTACCAAATTGGACCGCCGCATTCCACTTATCCACTCGTAATGTGGTGGGCAGGCAGAGTCTAGAATATGGCTAGACTGTGCCAAGATTGTGACCTAGAGAATTATGGCGTCACCTCACTCTATTGCTCGCATCCGTTCGGAGGAGGTTTTCGTTATCGCGGAAACCCCCGTCTTACCACCCATTCTGCCGGCCAAGGTACGAAAGTGTAAAGCGCTGGTTGTTGACCCTACCAGCCTAGAGGACCCCCTTTCCTCTGAATCACCTTGCAAATCCTTTAGTGATGCTATATACCTGGCCAAATAACTTTACTGGGATGAACTTGAGTCTTATCTAAGGCCCTGGATTCTAACCTCCTTTCTGTTTTGCAAGGACGATCGTCTAAGTATTTTCCATGTGTTTTCATTTAGATTCAAATCTGGTTAGAACAGATGCTAACCTTTATTCCTTCCAAATATCATCTGCTCACATGAAGATTTTATAAATTTTATATTAATTAGTTACAGTAAACAATTAAAAAGTATGTTTATAAATTACCGAATTGAAACATCACATTAATATAAAGAATTATACAACATTACAAAGTGTTACCATCTTAAAGGAAAAAAAAGACAAAAATTTATATATTATTATAAGAATGATTGTAATTGTGAAATATGGTTAAATCGGTTGCATGGATGGATGGGCCAGCTAGTTCGTCAGGTGGTGAAGTGAATGGTTCGGCCGGCCAAATTGATGAACGGGCAAAACTGATACTAGCCGGAAGTCATATCGGAATGGATATGATAAATAAATAAACAAATGTGACAAAAATAGTTAAGGGTTCGTCCGCGACAGTCCTGTAAGAGAAGTCTTATTCAAAGCTGTGCTCAGACCTCAAAGCGTTGACCCACCAAAGAGAGTAAATATAACAACAAATAAGCATTCATAATTTCTCGGCACAAATAATATAAAAANGACTTGGGGCGTTGTCATGTCGTCTGTATCTGAGAACCTAGACTTCACCTCCAACGCGGGTGCTAGGGTCTGCACGTTTGTCCGAATATGTCATCCTAGGACCGGCCTGATGAGTAATGTTGGCATTTTATCGGGGCCACATACTTCCTTTGCACCCTTAGAGCAGCGACAAAGTCCTGTTGAGCTTCGTATCAGTGCCTCCAAAGTACAGCGTTTCTTGGTTCACCCATTGTTTCGGCTAGTCTTTTGTTGGCAATACGCAGTTACGTTGTATGCAGGCTCTCATAATTGTCCGCATTTCTTTGCAAATCCTCGGGCTGATTGAGGGTCCCCACCACACCTGTTCCTGTTGTTTGCTTTGATGGAGAATACTCTGGACCTGCTTCTCGCGTGGGGTACATAATGCAGGCGGCGGTCACTAATACAAATGCTACAGCCTTCTTATGTCTAAAAAGAGCGTTTGCGAACGAAAGGTGCACTTTTGCAAAAAATGCCATTTAGTTTCTCGTAACCTAAGCATATGGCAAAACGGAATGTAATGGATAAAACTGAGGGGCATGGCTAATCCGTGGCGCTCACCTACTCCTCACTCTTGTTTTTTTTTGGCCTCTATGGATGGTGTGTCGGCTCCCTGGTCAATCTGCACGTCCTGCACATCCTGCACGTAACTCCGAGGCGCTCAGGGTGAGGCCCGATACTGCTATGACTGGTTGAGGAGGGCAATCAAACCGATCTTTCACTGCAATATGGAAGTCGACAACGTTGGGGGAGGCTGAAGGTTGTGAGATCGATAGAGCAAGAGCCATCATGCAGCGGTGCGTCCCCCTTTTTTTGGAGGTGCGCAAGCGAATACCTTACCCTTAGAAGCGCATGCTCTGTGGTGTCCGGTGCATACCCACGGGGATCGAGATGGGGAGCTGTGCCAGAGGACATGCCAAGCAAGCACGTAGATAAGAAACTCGCACATTCCATTGGGATCCCTGGAGCGATGCCTCATCCGACCGGCTCAGCTCAGCCAGCCATTACTGTACAGTATTGACCGGATCCTACATCCCCGGCGCCGCGCCAGGTCCACCTCTCAACTTTAATGGTGAGCGTCATCGCAGGGGACAGCCGCCCAGACAATCTCACAATTGTAGAAGCTGATCTGTTGAAGGTGCTGCGGCGGAACACGGGCGCTACATCCTGGAGCATGGGATGGGTTCGCGGTTATTACCCAAAAGAAATGGAGCGTTCACGATGATGCAGAACAGGCTTGGCTCCCCACCTAACATTATGTCTCATCAGGTCCCGCATCGTTAGGCGCCCCCTGTGGTGCTTACGGGGAGACGCTGCCTTGAATGGCGCGCGGAGTTGGGGCACTAGGCCGTGTGCTGCCCCGTTGCCTTTCTATTTAGCTGCCTGGTTGCACCATATCCAGCTTCTGCACCGCACAGTACCGTACTTCATGAGCGATATCCAGCACCTCACCACGACCCTATCGTGCACCCTTGCGAATCCAGAGATGTGTAGATGCCGCCCCCAGACCACCACAGAGGCCAAAGCAGCCAAAGAGGGCAGCTAACCATCGCCAGGCGTGGCGGAGATCAGCACTGCCAGGAATCCAGAATGTAGCCTCGTTACTGTGCAGCACACCCATTCCAATGCCCTTGCAGCGAGTGAATTGAGCGACCGTTAGATGTCAACTTAAGGAACGTCAACCCTCCCGAGGAGGCCACCCAGGCTATCGGCCTTCTTGGTCCTTGCGGCCCGCATAAGTGTCTGGACCCTTGGTCTCTGAACCGGAGTCCAGTAGAGCCGTCCGAGCCGTCCATTGTGGAACGGGCTTCAACCTCAAATACGATCAGACTTGCCATGATGCCTCGATAACAATAGTCGTCAGTGTACAAGTTGCGGCAAGCGCAGTCTCCGAATGGCGGCGTTTTTCACGGCCCGCAACCGACCCCCCCCATGTTTATTACCGGTGGTCCATGCCTCCTGGGCCTCATTAATCCGGTCTTGGACAATGGACAATCGGCAACCCGATTGCGGCTCTACCAAGTAAGGCCCCGCTTCGACCCTTTTCGCTACGTTGGCATTGCCAGGCAGGACTCCCTTATGGGGATTTTGACAACATCTCACTCAGCTGTCTCATCTATATCAAGGTGGGAAGCATATGCCGTGGTAAACATCAGAGCTCAATGTAGCTAGAGATATGCCCAAGGGAGCCCCTAATCGTGCATTTACGTTAAGCTCTTGGACATATTCCATACAGATCGTTTTATTCCGCACATCAGTCTGGAGTGTGGCATGATCCTAACCTGTATAGACAGGTGCCCTCAGCCCTATTATAAAGAATCCTGCCCAATGCACTCCCACTGGCACCCATGCCCCTTTTCAGTAATTTCCTACCCCATTAGGCACCCAAAACGAGTTGAGTCTGCTGCCCATGCCGTGTAATTTCTACATCTCTTCCGTATTAGGTCATCTCCCGCCCATACCCGGCAAAGGCACCCTCATGAGCATTTTCCCTCTTCTAATTAGCTGCCCAGAGCCCGCTTGATTGCTCATCTTAGAAAAACTAGCCATATTAGTAGATCTGAATGACATATCATTGGCAGTAAATCACACGTTTCCCGCGCTGGACATGTTGCATTAAGATTGTAAAACATGGTCTTGTCTAGAACAGCTGTTATTGTAATGTAGAAGATTGGAATTTTCTGTAGTATTTAAACGTATGTTTGTATTAACTCGTCTCTATAAGATGAAGACTGCTAGTGTTTTTTGGGATATAAATAGCAAAATGAAAATATTGTATTTAGTGTTTTACAAGCTCACTCGAACAAAAGCGTCTATCGTACTTCTACATTATAGCAGATAACATCGGATTTTATAGCAGCATGTAACCCCATTACATACTTAGAAGAGTATAACCTATTATCTTGCAAGCTGTGTCAGAGTGCAATTCCAGGCGAACAACTCCCACGGAACTTGCAATATCAGCACAATTTGAAAAGATCTATTCGAAATTCGATACTTGTGATATTCAGAGATTGCCTGTTATACAGACATGGAAGGAGATACTGCCTTTACCAGATGACCAGCTAGCGCTAACTGAGAGCGTATCTTCAACAAGAGATCTTCATATCTTTCAAGCATTAACACTCAGCTTGTATTAATCTACAGCTCTACAAGAGATCACAAGCTATTTAGCCACTGAGAATGTTTACTTACTATTTAATAAGCATGTGGATTCTCGTACGACTAAAATTTGTAGTTAAATCAGTACGTTACACGTATAAAATAGCTTTAAATTTGAAAGCTAATAACAAGTTTAACAATATTATAAACAATTCATAATTCTAAAAAACTGAGAACTAACACGAAGCTGGTTATATCAGTTTATCTTTAGTTTTGGAAATCAAAAATTCGATGTAATTGTTGGTATTACAAAGGGGTGATTTTCCACAATCTGGCGGTAAGTTTCAGTGGGTTTGCAGGCGCCCACACATCGTCCCCAAAGGTGGTTTCGTGACACTAAAGTACGCCTCAGTCTAACATTGTCAACTAAGCATATGGCCATATTTGCAGGGTAATCCTACCTTTGCAAGAATCGTTGACAATTGCATTCAATAGAAGCTCATTATTATACAATTTATTTGTGCTCTGGCCTATTCCCCGTGCCATATAGTCTGTCAAATTCTGGCACGCGTTGGGGATCATGTGCGACCCGTGATCTACCCGATTCAGGCAGCCTCCACCTCAACCTCAGTAGTTCTTTCCATAGCAATAACAATATAAAACTTGTGCTCCTATATACACGTGACGGTGCTACAGTACATCGCCGACAGAGATAAACGTTCAGTACGGGCCGCTGACTTGGGGGCGTTACTCTGGAATCGTCGCATTGACGGCAGGGTGTCTACCGTGTGAAAGGTAAGGCTCTGTATTCTTCCATATTAATCTTCCAGCTACATATCATGACCTAGATTCAAACCCTTACCCCGATGTGAAAATCTATTCCGACTCTAAGTTTGCGGTCAACTGCATGAACGAGTGGATTTATAAATGGTCTAGAAATGTCTGGGTTAATTCTGCTGGATATGAAGTGGCCAATCGAGATCTCATTGGGAGGGCATCGAATTTGGATGATAGATTGAAGGAAGAGGGAAGTGTGATGTATATTTGGATGCCCAGGGAGAAGAATGAGGAAGCGGATAGATATTGCAACGAAGCATTGGATGAGCAAGGTTGATGTCTGCTTGTTCTATGGACCATACTTAGAAGCCCCTACGATAGCTATGAATAGTGCTGTGGTCAAAACCCTAAACTATGTAGATTATAATGGATTGTTTTATTGTAATTAACCTGTAAAATAGTCACACTCGGTGTACGGTCAGGAGGAGTGATACTCGACACACATATTGGCACACACAGGGCGATAAGCACAGCGAGAAGGTGAATCAGTTCAGAATACGTAAAGAATCGATCGAGAATCGATTGAAAATCAATTTAGAATGAGGGACAAACGGTAGGTAAATCAGAAGGGACGAGGGAACGAATGAAGGTCAAATTCCAGGAAGAATAACCGCACGGACGAAAAGTCGGCAGTAGAGGTTTGAATGGGATTAGACCCCCAAAGGGCGAAGGCCTGAAGGGCCACTGAGCTGCCATTCACGATAAGACCTCTGACATTTCTAAGTCGTCTTAATGCTCACGTAGCAGATATCCAGAAAATCCCTGCTATTGTCCGTCGACTAGTTGTGCCATTCTGTTTAACCTTAATAGTTGCTGACAGTGTAACAAGGTTAGCTCTTCTGCAAGATGGCTCAGCTCCCCTTGAGACTGCTCCCGTATACAGCTTTTACTCCTGTCATTGTTCTTAATATGTCACTGCCACTCATATTCTCATGTACTAATATATCCCCAAAACCCGGACAAATATCTAGGTTTGTCAACAGCCCGCGTGCACATACGCCGTAGTTGCCGGAAGACTCAAATTACCTCCCATGACGTTACCTCTTTTAAAAGTAACTGCACGAAATGTGTTACCCTTATTTTATATGCGAACTAAGTGTAAAAAATAGAAAATGCGAAAAATATAGATAAAAAATAAAAAGTACAAGACTAAACGTTAAAGGAATATTAATTATTTATGTAAATTTACATGATAAAAAGGAGATTAGTATTTATTGATTTATTGTTAGTTCACAAGCCCTTGATTTATGACTAAAAGGGACATACTTAAAGGATGACTGCAGTTAAATTATAACTTTTACGTATATTTCGTTGCCAGTTCATCTTGGATACTATTAAGCAGTTTGACGTACCTCTGATGTCGATTTTTCTTTATAACAGTCATAAAGGCCCATGACATGGCACTAGTTACTTGTTGAGCAATATATGTATTAGCCTTATTATGATGGGAATTAACACAGCCTCCTTAAAGCCTATTAGTATAAGAACATACAGTAATAGAACTAAGTGGAGTTACATTAAATCACTTGACTTAATACAACTCGCAGCTTTAAGCTTATTCCTTGCTAGATGTGGGAAAGTTGTAAGTCTAAGGCTTTAGATATTTATATATCATATAAAATAATAAAATAAATATGTTAAGCAAGTAACTTGCTTGTAAAGTAGCTTAGTGATATTTAACCTTTAATATAAATTTAAATCTTAAAATGTTTAAAATTCCTTTTTATTGCATTTTGATGACTAGTTGTATTACAAATAAAAAAGAGAAGAATTATGTATTATACTAAATAGAAGAAAATACTAATAATATCTGATTATCTTTGTTATTAGACTACATTATGACATCTGCTAGCGATATCTTCATGGTTAAAGTCTTGTTGTATACATCATTACTAGTAATAACTTTTATAATTATACTCACAAAAGAGTTAACTACATTATTAAGATCTTCATGATTATAAGATGATATAGCATTAAATAAACTAATACTAGCTTCTTTAATGAAATTAAACTTCTTGAAAATGCTTTATATCAAGTAAATATACAGTAAGTTAATCATAGTTTTAAAATAGTATAAGTCAAAGATTACTGTCAAATGTACACTTAACTTTAATGGTTAGATTATGATTTTTTGTATCTTATTATCGATAATATGTTTAACCTGTTTGAAATCTACTAAATAAATTACTTCATTGTAATTGTCCTCTTCATTACCGTCAAAGTCCTCAGTTTGACCATTATATCTTACAAATTCTTGATTAAAAAANGATATTTATAATTAAAGAAAGAACTAAAAAGAATAATTCACTTAAGTAATAGAAGAATAACAAATTATTAAGCTGTGTATTTTTCATGAGCTAGTATATTGCTCACAGAATATTTTACTTTGTTGGTTAACTTATTAAATTCTACTAATTATTAGTAAAGATTATTATATTCTCTCTTTAACAATTAAAAATTTCATTTAAAAAGGCAAACATATTTTTTATATTATTTATACATCCTCTTAGTTGTTCTCATTAACTGAAATAGTTAATTCCAATTAAGAGGGCTTTTCTACAACTAGTATAGTTCGAGCATTGAAATACGTAGTCTTGAGGAGTATTACTACCAAAGCTTTACATTCTTTAAGGCGGTACAGAAGGCATATGATGATTACTATTCTTATATACATTTGAATGGACATTGAGAATGCTTACGAAGACTGATATTAGCTTTCGACTATACATTATTAGTTAGACATTCACGTATACTAAATCCGCTAGATGAACTTCCATTTAGTGGAATGCCATTACATCTACTGTATTGTTGAAGAAGTTATACGACAGTTAAAAAAGCAGGATTTTGCTTTACTGTTACTCTGAACTTACTTGGGCGTATTAGTAATTTTGATAGAGTAAGAGTTGATAATAACTGTAGTCTCCACCTTGTGGTGATGAGGCTCCGTATTATAGTTGTGGACTACAGTCATGTCAGCCTTTGCTCTGAGAATTAGAGAGTTGTCCATTCGTACAAGTAATAGTTCTGATATGGCGAGTACTGTTGTAGAGGCGGATCATATCCTTCACTGTATCCTGCTCCTGGGTATCCCGACATTCTATTGATGTTGTTTTTGTAGCTATAGAAGATATTTAGAGGAAATGGAGAGCAACGTGGAGGTTGAGGTTAAGGTTGAGGTTTTTCCCGACTTGAGTAGAAGTGCACATATAGTTATTGTGGTAAATGTGCTGTGGAGAAGAGATATTCTTTCTGTTCTCGTTTCTCAAACCCGAATCAAATCTGACACCTCTCAATATGGGCTTAATAGCAGGATTTATATCTTAAGCTTGAATATGGGAATTGTATAGGCGATAAGAACGTGGTACAGGTTAGCTAGGACTAGGTTGCTTCCCTTTTGGTCAGTTACTAAGGGATTGGGAAGGAGTCCCGTGAATTTGCACCTTTACAATAGCAGCGCAGTTCTTAGATCGGTGTTGCGGTTAACCAGTGTCTTGTAATTGTAGTCAGACGGAAGAGAAGTAAGGTTAAAAGCTTCTGCAAGAAAGGGGTACAAGCGTAGGAGGACTAGACTAAACCAAAGACGATAGGACGAGGGACAGCAAAGTTCATTTTGGAGAGGAATGTAAGTGCAATAGTGTGTCAAGTGGTGGAGAAGCACTTAACCTAGCAGTGGCAAGGTTAGTAAAACTCTTGCTTAAGTGATAAAAAGAATTAAACAACAAAATATACATTAAAACAATAGTGAACAGGATTTATTAAAAAAGTTATAATTAAAATTCTCAAATTTTGTTATGTATTTGTGATTTTTTTTCACTTGGGCCTCCGGGGGGGTATGGGCTGGAAAAGGATGTGTATAGGTATGTAAGCACCCTTCTCCATAAATATCACCTGTCAAAGGAATTCACTCTTTAGATATTCACTCTTTTATTAGCATTTTAAACTCTCTTTCTCTTCTTAGCTTAGTATTTTGTGAATAATAAGAGCATCTTTTATAAGTGTCTCCCTTATGAAACCCCTTTTTAAAGCTTTCATAGTCGCAAAGCTAAAGAAATCATGCCTCTCTAACTAGTGAGAACAAAGCCTCTAATTTATTCACGCTTTCTAAGATGCTTTCAATACCCTAAGTGCACTTCAAAGAACATCGGGAGAGATGGCATCAGCGTTTCAATTATATATAATCAACTTTGAGTGATAAAATAGTGACTAAATCTTCATTCAAGCTAACACTTCATTGCCATTAACACTCCAATTCTGCTGGTATTTCTCTCCTGGTGACCATTCATTCTCACTGACACTTTACTTAGACTGACCATTCACTCTCGTTGTTACTAACGCTTCACTCCTAGTGACCGTTTGAAAAGAAGGGAGTGTGGATTAGAGTTCGAGATATTACGAAGATCATACGAACTGTGAGCAACTAAGGCACAGAAATAGGATTCTAGGGGAGCTGGTTGATAATTTATCGGGTTATTAGCCTGGTGCTAAAGAGCCAGGACAAGTTTGAGGCAGCTAAGGATGAAGCGACGAGTCCTGTGCACCTAACGAGTAAATATGCACCTAACGAGTAAATATACCTTGACAGCCAACTCCAGAGCTGGAAGCAATACGATTATGTGTTCATCTTGTATCAAAGGGTTTGCTTAGGATATTAGTGCTTAACTTAGATTATCACACCGCTCTGGAGTGTTCAAAGCACTACCCCTCAGAGATTAAACTCTGTCCAGTAATAATAGTCCGGGTGGTCACTCACGTCTCACTATGAGGGATTTTTTAAGAGACACAAGTCACAAGAAGCTCTATGAAATGAACCTTTAAGGATCGCTTCGGTGCTGGTTTCCTAATAACGCGTGGCTAAATCTCTACACACTTGGCGTCTTTAATTTTCAAAATTTCTTGAACTTAGCGATCAAGCTCAAAGAATAGAGACTTAAAATGAACTTCGCCTCTCACCAAGGACGAGGGCCACAGGGCCCACCACTACCCCCTCCATGGGCGGCGCGCTGGGACGAGGGTAACCAGCGTTGGCTCTATATCAATGAGCGGACTGGCGAGAGGTCCTCGCATCACCCACAACCTGGGTACAGTCCTGAGCATGGATATGCGGAGCGGGGACGCCATGAAGAGCCGAGGGGCAACAATCACAACCTGGCGTATGGTGCCGCTGGCGCTGCCGCCGGTGTTATTGGTGGCGCTCTGTTAATGCACGAAGGAGAGAAAATCCGTAAGCATATCCTCTCATTTTTTTNAATAAAAAAAACTGCTGTTATCTGCGTGTTTGAATAACAGGAACAGACCATAAATGGGAGGAGGATAAATATCGAACGGAGAGTAGATTCGATGACTTTGAGAGGAGAAGAGTTGAAGAAGGGAGGTTTGAAGAGGAGAAGAGACTTGAAGAACAGCGGAGGTTTGAAGAGGAGCGGAGGTTTGAAAATGAACGGAGAATGGATGAAGAACGGAGGTTCAACGAGGAAAGGAGATTTGAGCAAGAAGAGAGGTTTGACAATGAGCGAAATTTTGATGAGGAACGGAGATTTGATGAGGAGAGGAGGTATGAGCAGGAAGAACAGAGGTTTGAGGGGTTTGAAGAGAAGCGGAGGTTCCAAGAAGAGTGGTGATATCATTTATTTGTTATTGTTCCTAGGTCCTTATAGATAATGTGTCCTCTTTGTCAATATGGTGATTCCAGACTAGCAGTAATCACTACAGAGGCTAGTTGCGTTAGAACATTAATAGAAAATTGTGCGATACATTTATCTTCTTTGTAGAAGCTGCAAATAACTTTTGCTCTAGGATAGCTAAATTATATGAAGATCTCGGAATATCAACAAGAAGCTGACATGAAGGGCCTGAAATCCGAGATCCCGGACTTTGACGTCGCAAAGAATGGCATCTTTCAAACGGTCTGGCGTCAGCTTATGCACCTGACACAGCTCCCCAAGTCCTCACTCAGCTATGTGAATAAATTTAACACCAGCTTTCATCCTCCAATTCAGACTTCCCTCTAACCGTCCTATGTGATAGCCGTCCGCATTGACAGGGTCGTGTCGTGATGGTCAAAAGAACAACAAACATGTCCCCTGGTTACTGTACTGCAATCCCATGCCAAGTAATGCTTTTCCCCCATACTCGGTCTAACCAGTGTCGTGTGCAAAAGTACAAGTGAGATAGCTCGCTCAAGTGGAAGGAGTTAGTGTCCATTCCTTAAGAAATGCATGTACAGCAGTTCGACCAGTAAACGTATCCTAATCCACCCTAGAGGTTTATATAGGTATTAATATCGTCGCAGAGACCAATTCCAAGTATTGTAGACAAGTAATCGCAGTCGCATTGTCATTAAATGCGAATTCGCGTTAACCTGGGTGGAGACTATTATCTCTCTTCACTCTTCTCCACGTCTTCGAATCCGATCCCTATGTCCGAAGATCCAAGCAAAGTATCTCCTAGAAGAAAAANGACGTGTGAGAAAAGGCCAATTAACAAGGATCATCAGAAATATTCAGAAGAGCTATATGACGCTCTAAGGTAACAGAGAAACAAGTCTGAAAAGGCGAAAAAAGGATCATTAATAGCAAGGCTGAAAATAACTTACCTTTCATTATTTCTCTTTGCGGCTACTGTGCCCACAATGATACACAGGAATGCAAGTACCAACAACGCAATGAGTAAATTAGCGTTGTCGCGGTCCCGCACCTCTCTACCATGCTCCCACACTATTCCGTCTTCCTCCCACACCAATCCGTCTTGTCTTCTCATCATTGGGATGGTTCTGAGTGGTAGAACATCCCTTGGTTCTTCAGCTGTCATGGTTGACGGTGGAAGAATTGGCCTATTATTAAACCACATTGCCTCTTCATCTTTATCATCTTCATTCTCTAGAACTGTTGGTAAGGACGACGGAACGTGGGAAAGGCGTTTCTGCTCAGAGGGTTTTGATACAGGAATTTGGCACCCAAATCCCTTAACCGACAATTGTTGACGGGATCCATTGATGCATCCTTCGGAAACTCCCTTTCTGTAGTAAAGAGTGATTGGCGCGGCATTGGTAAACTGGAAGAACAGTAGAAAGGAGAGCGGCGATTCTGGCTTCATTCTTTAGAAGCTAGAGCTAAGTATTTCGCCGTTGATAGAAAGAAGCTGTAAGTACGCTTTGCGGCTCCTCGACTGCTCTTGATATTAGCGCTCCCTGCGAATACAGGTGCGCAATGGTATTTATTAGTTGGATCCGACAACGCCAAGAAAGCTTCTATTAGATGTTGTCTGCCGCCTTCTGATGTTCCAGTTGTCTTATGTCTTGGCAGTCATATAACGGACCAGCCGATGATCCGAGGAAGATTTGGATGCCATCTAATCTGGTGTCTTCGAGCTTTAACACATGCTGTGTGCCTGCAATGCTGGAGTCTGTGCAAATAATTGCGCAAAGGATTGCATCTTCATAAGATGAAGCCTCAGCAGTCTCACTCGTAAGGTCACCCAGTATCCAGCGTAAATGTTCTGGAGCCAGGTAATGCAACTTGGTGAGCGCGCTCTAAACAGGCCCATTACGGTGAGAACATGGCGAACATTCCTAGAAAAACCGTTGCATCTTTGCGTATCCGATTACTGCCACGGGCCCTGTCGCCCTGGCGTTATCACCAAAGAGATGACGCGTCCGTAAGTTACTGTACTTCGTACAGCATCGACATGACTTTCTCTTGGCATCTGCTTCAAGAGCAATTCGAGGGAGATTTCTGCCAATTGAACACTCATTCTTGGCGATTCTTGGCGATTTATATTATCCCCTATCTGAGATGTATAGCATGTCATCCAAAGGAGGCCGCCAGATATGTCATTGCGAAACGTGCGATAGCGCGCTGGCGTGGTACTGAAGGGAGTCAAGATGCTGGCAGCTTGCGTGTAGCCTATGTTATAGCCCGTTACCCCCCTGAGTGGAAACCACAAGGCGCCTATCAGAATGATATCAGCACAACGTTTCTTCCACACCCGGAGATGGAGGATCACCTTAAACCCTTGGCACTCGAATTAAGAATAAAGAGCATGTCTCCAGAATGTCACTTAGTCTTAGATTTCCAGGGGTATCCATTTATTATCTCTGGATCAGACAAGCCTGATGATCGAATAGGAACATGAAAGTATGTCACCAGAACTCCACCATATCGAATATGGCTAGTCAGCCAAGTCAATTAAGCAACCACCCGTAAAAGAGACGAAGATTAGAGATTGACTACTATATGAGACATATCAGTTGTATTTGTGCTACAGCTCGAAAGCTTACGGATGCCGGAAAATCTAAATTTGGACGCTCGCGTGGAGGCGTGGCCACTTGTTTTACGGTGGAGAGAGTTCGATCGATATTAGCTCAAAGTTATGTACGTTATTACGTACGCTACTTAACGCTTGCCTGAAGGTTACGCATTCGTAACTTTTGGACCACTTCGTCCGCCTTTTTATGGCTTTATTCTTTTGCATTCGCATGCGTAAGCGTAAGAATGAAGAGCAGAGGACAGAGTATGTATTGTGGTATTTAGAGTCCGCAAACCAGATTAAACTGATTTTAATCCAGATGCGTTTTAGGATAAGGTACTCTGTATGCCTTATAATCAGAAAATAACAATAATAATGCATTTCAAATTAAAGGATAAAGAAATAGGTCTGAGCTAAATCTACACACTTAGCGCGTCCTTATATCTATACACAATGATACTGGACATCTACAGACTATGCGCTTATACTCAAATTAGTAAGGAATCACTTAATCTTGTAATGAATCGCACATTTCGCGTAATTTGCACAATTTCCATTTTTATCACCTTTACTACCACTTTTACTACTATCTCTATTACCACCTCTACTACCATTTAGGTTATTTCAATCATCATGATTACTAAAGCATTTTCTTCATGTGGTCAAGCTGTTTATACTGATATTACTACTTTAAAAGCTGTTATTCAAAAGTATACTTGTGAGAATGGATATACTCTCTTTATTTGCATTTTAAAACTAGATTGAATATTATATTGCTGTAATCATGTTAGTAATTATGATTCTAAGGGTAAAAGGTCTTTTGTACATTTTACTAGACAATATAATAATTTAAGATTTAAAAAGCATAATTGTTAAATGAGAATAGTTATATTTAAAGATGTAATTTCTAATTCTTAATCTTTAAAGGTTCTTAAATCAACATATAACTATATAGCCTTTAAAGCTTTTATAACTTATTCAGCTTATAGAAGTATTTCTTTGAATTTAATTATTTATAATTAAATTGAATTCTTATAAAGATTTAATATACTTAATGTATAAATTTTAAGTGTTTTATACATTAATTATTTTAATGTTTAGTTAACTAATGTTAATATTAAGAATATAACTTAATTAATTTGAATTTAAGAATTAAGTAATAATATATTAATTTAATTACTCTTATAAGTATTAGTTAAATATATAATTTTAATAAAATGTTAATAATTTAAGTGTAAACTAAAAGAATATAACTTTAATTTAACATATAATATCAATTTAAGTAATAACCTTTTTAAACTATTATTTATCTATCTTATTACTCTTGATCTTTAAAAATAAAATCTTAATATCTTATTAATAGATTATACTTATAAAACCAATTGATTTAATATGTTATTGCTTAATATTTGTGTTATAATAAAAGGAAATAAAGTAGTTTAAATAAGAGTAATATTCTTGTTGAAAAAAACAGAGAAATCTTATAAATAAGCTTTTAATCAACTTTAAAGAATAATATAACTTCCTTACCAATATTTTATACACGACGAATCCGGATATCTGCATTGGGATATTAGTGTGGGCTGTAAGATGACAGTCCTGTAACCTTGTCAGGTATGGCGTTGTCACAGCCTAGGAGCAACCTGTCTCGGGAAGACTCTGGTAACATGTCCGGACTATTTGAATTAAAAGACAGAAGGGCTTCAACTTGGCATGTGCCGCAGTAACAATATTGTAAATTACCCATCTCATCTATGCTCAATCGATGACAATCAATTGGAATGTCAATTCCTGTCAACGAAGTCAGCGTTATTGGATCTGGGCAGAGTTCACGAAGTCGCAATGAGCTGAAGACTTGCCATTGCTTACAAGGTTCTGGTGGTTGTTGCCAGTTTCCAGAGCCACTTCATCATTGAAATCAAAGCTGTCGGCTGGGTTCGGTTTCGGGTCATTGTAAACCCCGATATCTAGCAAGTAAGGTTCAATTACCCTAGAATCCATCTTGGCTGCGATATTCGAGTCTTGTCTTTTTCGTCTAAGAATTTAAGGCACTTCTGTGGAGCGAGGAAATAAAGTCAAAAAGAATGTAGATGGCTATGATACTTAACTACAGTTGGACATATATTTCATAAAGAGGGCCTAGCCGCAAGGGCAAAGAGCACATTGAGGCGTGCATAAGGCTGAGGCTTATGCAGCGAATTGTTATCAAGCGCGACTAATCATGGGACTTAATCCGTAAATTCACTCCTTTTTACCCATATAACGTAATTCCCCATCCACTCGCCATCCTGGTCTACCCGCCACCCTAAGATTTACCGCAAAAATCAAGCAAAATCACATCTTAATAACTCAACTATTATATTAAATTTCAGCTTAAAATTTGAGAATTATATTTATATGATTTTATTTAATGAACATTTAAATTCTGGTATTATAGGAATTTATAATTTTTATAATAATTGAAATAAATATAATTTTATTATCTAAAAAACAAAAATTAAATAATATAAAAAATTAAAAATCTTTAATACTTTAAAAACCTGTTGTTTAATATTATATCAATATAATTAGTTTATATACATATTATCATTTTATTTGCTTTTAAATATGTTGAGTTTGCTAGGGGTTGATTTTGCTCGATTTTGCTCTATATTCTAGGGTGGCGAGTAGACTAGGATGGCGAGTGGACCGGGAATTACGTTATCCAGTTTGAATGCCTAATGTAAATCCCAATGTTACCGATCACCCTGTGTTACTGATCACTTCCCCTCTAACTTTGTATTCAATACCAAATATTCAACCACAAATACCTAATATTCGAATATGTTTAATGACTAGTTAAATTAGGACATTTATTTATCTTATGCTCTGTACTTCTACACCTTAAGCACTTGGATAGCTATTGCTATAATGTTAACAAGGTTTAGGTTATACCCTCTGAATTTGCTACCTCCACCACTTCCTGAGCAATTATACTTGATTAAGCCAATTCCTAAGCTTCTTATCTTGTCAAAGAGCTTGTATAAACTAACTATTTCCTAGATCTATGTAATTTTCGTTATATTAAAGCATTTTCAACTTGTAATCACTTTATATCTTCAGTTATAAATATTATACTATACATGACCATTTTATATCCTTTAACTAGTTGATTCAAAGTTGTTTTCGTAAAAGTTATAAGATTATATTGTTCTTTAAGCAATTGTTGAATAGACTAAGATTATAAATGTAATTAAACAAGGTTATAAAATGTTTGTAAAATCCATTATATTCCAGAATTGTTACTATGAATACTCCTTAAAAGTATAAGTGTATAATCAACTTGAACATACAATTTGGCTAGCATATACTCTAGTTTATAAGGAATCAATTTAATAACTGCAAATTTACTTTAAATAGTGTGAAAGCAATAGATGTTTGCACTACTGTAATGCAAGGCCAAGAGGTGAGAAGTAAAGCAGAGAGCACAAGTCAACAGCACAAGTTATAAGCACTTAGTCTAAGGACAAGCTATACTCTTATTGTAGAGGTAAAGAGAAACTTGATATTCTAACTACACTATTGTATCCATATTTATGCCATGATCTCGTTTACTAATACATGTTGGGTTTTCCCTACCATAATAATTGTTGATTTAAAAGTTTGTTAACGTACAATTGGATATAACTCCAGGAAATCCTCCTTGTTAATATGTTGAATTCCATCATGTACTTTGTTTTCAAGTTAAGTGTTATATATACATTTAACAATTGAAAAACAAGTTATATCAAGTAGTTAAAGGAGATATAATGAATGAGAAAGTATACATATTAGAATAATTTTGTATTAAGAACAAAACAAGTCAAATTCAAATGTTATATAACTTTTATAACTATCAAGAACTAACATACAATATTAACTTTTAGTTCTTTCTTTAATAGCAGGTTTGAAAGTTTTCTTAAACTATTTAAGGCTAATTTGATTATTTGTCTATTCATTATCACTTTATTTATCTCTTTAACCTTCAAGTAATAGATTGCTCAAAGTTAGTTATAATGTTTACCCTTAAAAATAATCAAAGGTAGTAAAACCCATCCATTAACACTGATTAATTTAATAACTATAACCTATTTATGATTTTTAAGCTATAATAATAAAAGTTTACTAAAAATATCAAAGCCTCGAGCTTTGTATGCTTCTAGAATATTACGAAACGACAAATGATGAATATAGGAGTGATATCGACAAATATTTCAATTTGCTATTTGTTAGCTATACTGCGAAACCCGAAAGCCAAATTGATTGGTTAATTAACTGGTGGAAAGCTTATTCAGCGGAGTTTTCTTCGATGGCTAAGGTAGCGGTGATTACCTAGCTATATCAACTTCAGAGGTCAACGTTGAGCGTATGTTTAGCAGTGGAAGAGATCTTTTAGATATACGAAGATTTGTTATGAAAGGAGAAATTTTAGGAACGTTAATAAGGCTCAAAAACGCATCTAATTGGCTACTTTAAGTCTGAATTGTAAGGTTATATAAGTTAGTTTACGGAGTTTAGGGTTTTAATGGAGGACTAAACATGTTCATTTTAAAAGTAGTGTGTTTATACAAGGTTATTCTGTAATAATGGGAAAAGTGTTTAAAGATATTTTATTTGCCATTATAAATAGGTAAGATCCGAGGTATATTCGAACGGATAACTCGAATCCATCGAAACGCAACGGATTTTCGAAAATCCTGATCCGTAGGACGAAATGACCTGTTCGAATCCGACGAAACCAAACGGATTTTCGCGGATTCGAATAAATCCGTTATTCGTTCGGAGCCTTACTCTTATCTGAGACAAGTCATTCGCAAGCATCTACTGTAAACACAACACAATCCAATCCAATCTAATACAGGAGTACCTACCTTAGTGACCAGCCCATCATCCCACACAGTACCTCTTACATCGGCGACAAACACCCAACATCTTCGGCAACATGGTGAGCGTCATCATGCGGCACCCACTACCACTGCTGCACCGTCCCAAGACCACGGAACACGTCACGCTGCTCGACGACGGGCCGCCAGGAGCGGAACCAATCGGTTGCGCTGATCCCACGTAGTCTGCTGCCCCCTTTCAGCATTTGGTTTGCGGCACCATCTTTCTCGCATTGGATTGCGTTGCCCTGCATCTATACCGTGAGAGGATGCCACTGGCCAACTTACCCGCGCTCGTGGATGACATTTGGGCCACGCTTACGTCGGTGCGAGAAGCGCCGAT
>NCSJ02000497.1:0-22925 GCA_002812745.2 Scytalidium lignicola | reverse complement strand
CGCTCTTGAAGAGCCATAATTGATGGATTAGCTGACGCGACACAGAAATCAACAAAAATCACAGTAAGGAGTAATTACTGTACCAGCATAATATTAATTCTATATGGTAGTATTGGTGGCTGTCAGCTATACCATATACAAGGTTGTTTGCCGAAGTGGTGAGATTCGAAAGTGGTTAGCTCAATGACTCTTAAATTTGAGAATCTTCGGTATTCGCGTGGAGATATATTACGGGGCTATTCCGCAGTGGACTCCCAGTAAAACCGTGGAGATGCGTATGGTGGCTTCTTGCTTCCATGAGATGCCGCTCTATACTCATAATCCACCACAATGCAATGGCGGTAAAGTGCGGATTGCTTGGAAAGTCCCCGCAGCATTTCTACTTGGAGTTTAGATCTTGCATAGATTTGTCGGTAGAACATGAAACTGATTATCTTTNAAAAAAAAAATTTNCGCCCTGTAGCAGATAATAAAATGATCCACTGAATATTCAACTAAATAGTTTCAGAGTTTATTTACAATTTTATGTTGTGAAGGAGAACCTAATGAAAGCCTCTGTTTGCATCATTGATTGATTACTTCGCCCTACGTGTAAATCTCAGTATGCATTTCCCGCCTTTTGCCATAAGCACAAAATGATCCCTGATCTCCATATCTTCATCTGTACTCTTATCCCCTATTTCTACATTGTACCTTTTCATGATTGCCGCTGTGCCCATCTTTAGCTCCATTGTAGCAATCGGTTTCCCCATACAGATTCTCTGTCCCTTTCCCCAGACGAAAATCATGTCCCTCATGGCGTTCATATCGTCCTTGCCCGAATCATGAAGCCAACGCTCAGGTAGGAAGGAGTCTGGATCTGGAAATATTGCAGGATCTCGTTGTAGAGTTAAAGATTGGCAGGAAACGATAGTCTGGTTGTATTAACGTTTAAGTTCCTCAACAGGTGTGCAGAACATACATTTTCTGGCACTTTCACACCATCAATTATTCCTCCACCCTTGGGCGCTACTCGCGGCAAGCTGGCTGGGCTAGCCGGCCACACTCTCAATGTCTCATGAATAAGGGCGTCTAGGACTGGCAGATCCATTACATCGCGATAAGCTGGGAGTCTTTCAAACCCCGCTGCATCTAATTCTTTCTGTAGTCGCTTCTGCCATTTCGGGTGTTTTGCGAGTTCCCAGAATAGGTAGGTAAAAGTATTCCCCGTAGTGTCTATTCCAGCAAATAGGAGATTCGTGATTTCAACGACAATATCTTGGTCAGGAAGCGGAATGGGCTCTCCAGGCTCTCTGCTGACGGCGATCATTTTCTGGAGGAGGTCACGGCGACTACCATCACGACCGTAACGGCAAATATAATCGTTAAAAGCTTCAGCACCGTACTACCGACTGTTAATAACCTTATAAAAAAAAGTCGTGGTACAATTTGTTAAGGTATATATGAAAGGAATACCTTATAAAATCGGTGCCCTGCTGTGATAAAATTTTGTAGCTGTTTATGCGGAACTAGCAGAAGCAAGCGGAAGAAGACAGGAAATTGCCATTCTATCCAATAAGCTGGAAAGACTTCATCTAGATCATGTAAGATTGGAGGTGGTTTTTCGTTTTCTAGACACTTAAAACTTTTACCCAAGAATATGTCACCTTTAGGAATTATTAATTAACAGTATCAGAAAAAGATCAATATCTAATAGACTTACTTGTGACATCCAGAGCGAGCATACGAAACCATAGCAACATATCAACAGGCCTCGCGATGTTGCTTTCAAGAGCATCTACTAGTTTAGATACATGCTCAGATACAATGGGTTCCACTTGGGCTACGGATGCAGGACTAAAGATATGAGCAATACGTTTTTTCTAACTCTGTGCTCTTCCTTAACACGCATTGTAAACAGGCTCTTCCTTCCGAACGCTCCGTATGCCGGAGCCTTCACATAATTTGAATTGCCTGAATATATGTCATGCATAGCCTGACGACTTGAGAATGATAATTGATTTGGACCGATCCTGATAACTGGGCCATATTCCTTGTGGAGTTTATGAAGTGTCTCAGAGCGCTTTCCGGAGTTGTCAAGAAGAATGAGCCACAAATTGGTCCATTTAGCTAAGAAAGGGCCTGGAATTCCACGTAGAGAATCTTGAATAAAATTCTAAAAGTATCAATAAAAGATGAATGATGGGTAGTGAGTCTCAACCTGTCTTAGTAATGCTTTCAATCCCACTCTCTAATGCGGCGGAAGTGAATTGAGCAATAGATGTTTCTGAGAATCCCCATGGCCAATCTTCACGTCTTCTGAAGCATGGACTTCCATTGATAACAACCAATTTCTCTACTAAGTGGGCGTTCTGTGCCGCGAATCTAAGCGCAACGTGTCCAGCAGAGGCAAAACCGACTATGTTGGATTTTGGAAGTCTTAAATGTTCGAACAAGAATTTGAGGTCGTTACAATACAATTGTGTGACATCTTCAATACCAGCTGGGAGTTTTGATGACTCCCCATAGCCACGAAGATCCATGTAAATGTTGCGATATCTGGTTGAGAAGTGCCGTCTTTGTGCTCCCCAAGATTGACTTGCCAGCGGAAGTCCGTGAATCCAGATGATAGTTTCTTTTCCATTGCCTTCTTCCCAAAATGCGATCTCTGCCGTCCCGTTGCTGCATTTACGTCCTGGAAACCCAAACTCTGTTTCGATGTCTACAGGGCTGGCTTCAAGAACCAGGTGGTTATTAACAGGAGTGATAGGATAAATAGGAATCTTCGGCGCAGAAGGGTAATCGAAAAGATCAAGACCCGGTACTACAACGGCGGCTGGATTATTATTCCTTAAACGAAGCTGCTCAGCAGCGTAGTCTGTAACGCACCCCGAGAGAAGCTGTCTGACATCCTCCAAAACAATACGCATACGGGTGGTCATTGACAGCCAGTCCTGAGGGCCATGGATAACGGGTAATTCTGACACCTCTGCCACCAAGCTCGTAATCTCTGGTCGTCCACTCAGCGGCTTGTAGGCCGGGTATCCACTGAACATTGTTGAGCCTAACTGATACATTGCTCGGTTTCTGTTCCACAACAGTCGCATCGGCTCTTCGTATTTTCGAATGGACTCGATATCCTCAAAACCAGTAACAACTACATCTGGCCCGTGGGGAGCGATATACAGGCGATCTATAGGAAGTTCAAGATTAGAACTCTGCAAGATTATTTGAGCCACCGAACTAGTCGTGATTGTGACACCAGCTGTCTCGCTTCCTTGTCTTCCCACGATCACCACCATGGCTTTTGACCAATCAACCATTTGATCTTCCAACCAAACCCTCATCCTATGTGCCGTATCAAGGCCGACCAAGAAAAATGTTGCAATCATCACTGCATTAATTGGTATTGTGGCAACGAGTGCGGTTCCTGTGGCTTCAAGATACTCGCGCCTTAAGAATTCGGGAGCAAGTTTCGCAGGGTCTTCTAACACTGCTTTGAGGTACTTTATGGTAATAGTGCAACTGTAGTCAACCATGGCTGCAATAGAAGCTTCTCGACCTCTAAATGCCCGGACTCTAATTTTGTCTCGCCATAGCTCTGTTGAGTTTGCAGCGGCCGTCCTTTCGGTTGCTTTGAGCAATCTTTGAGCCTCAGTTCGCCAAGTATCGCTTGAAGAGTTGGCAGTGTACATCTGGACCAGGGAAGCTAGAGCCGGGCCAAAGTGTGAGATGGCTGCAAGTTCCTTGAACCCTCGATTCGACAATCGGAAACTGATAGAGGATGGATCCTGACCGTTACCGGGATAAAAGATCATACTGCTGCTCGTGGCAGTTAGAAGAGGAAACGAAGCGGTGGTATTTGACATGGCGAGCGCAAGCTGGGTTCCTAGGCTAGTATTACTTGCAGTATATGTCTCAAAGAGGGTCAGAAATTCCGGAGATTGCCAAGTAGTATCCCCCACGATTTTATTCCGAACAAGAGCTGGTGGATTAAATCGATAGACTTTACTATCAACTCGAAACCGTTGATCCTTGGCGAGACTTTCGGTTATGATGAGCCAAGTTTGATCTTGTACGGTTATTGAAGTTGCGTCCGTGCCACCAAAAGTTGGAAACTTCAAGAGTTCTTCGAGGTAGCCATCTTCAACCCGGTAGAGGACGGATTCCAATGCAGTATTAGGGTGCTTTGGACTGCCAGTAATGAACTTAACTAGGATCACGTAGATATCCTCTCCATTTTTGATAGTAGTAAACTTCCCTTCCTCCTGCACCTTTGAGCTTTTGTCTAACCTGGAAACCTTTGCCATCCCAAGAATAAACGATGCTGTCATTGGCGATATTTGCAAATATCAGAAGCACTTCATCTTTAGTTTCAACTAAGCAGAATGCCCTCCCGAGAGCAATCGTATCGCTATCAAATTTATGAAACGGTTCAAATCGGCCGTTTTCCAATCGAAAAATCATGAACAGCATTTTATGGTCAGCATATGCTAAAAAGTCATGTCCCTTAAGAGAAAAATGTAGCCAATTGTAACCCCAAGCTGATGGAATTGTCTGAAAAGGTTTAAATATAGAGTCATGCTTGTCCCACACAAATATTGTCGACTCTGGAGAAATCTTTGGCTCAATTCCGGGCACCGACACTCCTTGTGCGAGAGCTAAGAAGTGACATCCAGCTGCGTAAAAGTAGCGCCATTGCTTCGCTGCAAAGGTCGGGATGGTTTGGAAAGGAATAAATTCATCATTCTTCCACTCGAATATAGTGGAAGATACGTCCACCAGATCATAAGGGCCTTTCCCCGAGCGAAGTGATGCCGTGGCCAGAAGTGCCTCCCATCAATGGTGAAATATTCAGCGTCTTCGCCACCAGGGACTGGTAAACGCTGGTATTCTTCAAACAAGAGCGAGTCATTCAAGCGATACAGAATCAGATCAGTATCGCTGTTGCCAAGATTCACCCCACTAGGTGCTCCTGGCATATCCTCCGCCAGCTGAGGAATTGCAAGGTATTGGCGGTCATCTATGATAAAATGGGCCACCGCCCTTGCCCCCGAGGTTGGCAACGACTGGATAAGCTCAAGTAGTGCAAAATCTGACATAACTAATAATTATCTCGGTCGCCCTGGGATTCTTTTCCTAAGAGTAAAATTTAGTTTTGAATTCGGACATTCACAAGAATTTTCTGGTGCTAGTAAATTGCATATAATACTTCAAGCACATATTGTGGTTTTAATAAAAGCATAACGGCTCTCAATCTCTTGGATACCATCCATAACACGTGTACACTATACCATACTTTGCCGCGTCCCCGCCATTTCCCGCCATTTCCCGCCATTATGCGCTTCAAATTTAAGAGAATTGAACTAGTTAGGATCTATCCTTAATCGAGTAAAACTCAGGAGATCATTCCCCTATACAGTTTAACAACAAAAAGTACACTCCCCGACCCTGTTAAGTGCAAAAGTGGCAAAATGTATGCCTGGCGTAGGGTCAGAGCGCCGGCAGCCCACAACCAATCAGCGTCATCGCCTACCGGCAGAATTTCTATACAATTCGATGCTGACAGTGGCAGTTGGGCTTCATATCTCGAATCCTCTAGAATGCATTCACATCAAAATATTAGCTGTCACTGTAGTAGTAGTAGTAGCTGTAGCAATTCAAGCTTCATTCCAAGCTCCAATTCAAGCTCCAATTCAAGCTCCAATTCCACTACCATGGCCATACCAATATCATATATTCTAAACCCTCCAAGGACTCCAAGTCCTCCATCAACACCATCACTTCTACTGACTCCTACACCATTTCAACCAATCCCAGAATCACTTCTAGTCCCAGGGCCATCACCTCCACCATTAGTTTCATCTTCAGCAGCTTCACCAGCTTTCAGTTGGGATCCTACACCATCACCACTTCCAATTCCAGCTTCTCAATCACCATTCTGGACATCATCTCCACCATCACTAACTGTAGAAATGCTATTTTCTCAAGCTTTTACAGCAACTCACAATCTAACACCTCAAACTATACAATATCTTAGCCTTGAAATACTAGATTCTCAGGAATCTCAAGAATCCACTGATATTATGAATTCCTTTGAAAAATCTATTTCAACATGTACTACTCAAGATCTTTGACTTCAGATTAAAACAACACTTTTATTTGGTCATAAATACAAGGAGATAAGTAAAGTATTAAGTGTTTTATACCATTAAATTTATTATGCAGTTAAAGTATAACTTACTCCTCAATACTATAAAAAAAGGCTTAAAACCATTAATTATTATACCTTAACAAGCTTGTGTAGTAAAATGGATTGAGGATTTACCTTCTTACCGTTGTTATAAGTAGGATTAATATGGTAATCGAATTCAAAAGGATAATCTTGTTTTATATTCAAAGCTCAAATTTATAAGAAGGAAAGTATTTAAGACAATAATAAAACTTTCTGGATATAAAAGAAAAGTAGCCAAATGGAAAGGCTATTTAGATGATCCTAGAGTTATGGCTAAAAGGCTTTAATTTGCAGAAATAACAATTTATTAGAATCTAATCAAAGTTTTTCAACAAGGCTTTTCTGACGAGGTTTGGACATATGGAGGTTAGCACATTATCTAATTTGTGACTATGAAAGATGATGGTTCTGAGGATTACCTTATTGATATTACAAAGCAAAGACAAAAGAAAGGAACATGTTAGTAAGTTTAGGGTATGATATATAATGGGAAAAAANGGCCTATTAGTCTTTTAGGAAAAGGATTAGGGGAATATCAATTTAGAGAAATATAACAGTTATGTCCTTTCAAAGGTGGAGGAATTCAAGGTAGAACACCCTGATTTCATATTCATACAAGATAACGCTCCTTCTCACAGATCACGGCTAACCTCCTTCAACCTTGATAGAAGGGGAATTCCATATATTCGTTGGCCACCTTACTCTCCAGACTTGAATTTAATCAAAAATGTATAGTCATGGATGAAGGATTGGATTCAGAAACACTACATGAAGGCTTACTACAATCCAAGGAATATATCTCATGCTGAATTAAAAAGGATAATTGAGGAGGCCTGGAATGCGATTCCAGATTCATATATTCAAAGCTTATATGACAGCTGGTAAAGGAGATGTCAAGCTGTTATTGATGCAAAAGGAGGGCCAACAAAGTATTAGATTTAACATTGCTACAATTGTCCTATAGCCTTAATTCCCATACAAATTCAGTACTCAGGACTGTACAAGCAATGCTACTGTATCAGGAAGGCGGTGTCCACTAGTAGGGTGGCAAACACCAGGCATCAATTTGCCACTTTTGCACTTAACAGGGTCAGGGAGTGTATCTTAAGAATTGAAAACAAACTAGGGGGTGAACAAAATGAACCGCGCACCTATGCAAGCGAGCGAATTCTGCCACCCAAAAAAGGCATTTTCACATTGCTATTTTATTGAAGCGAACGTCAGTGAACTTCTATTACAGTCATTTGGTTGCATAGAGGGCTCAAATCGTCATTCAACCTTACCGCCTGTGCTGCTCTGCAGATTAACGCTGTTTTCTGCTGGGTATAAGATTTTGTTAGCAAAACGCATCAAAATATATATACTTTGTAAAAAACAACACTATTCTTTAAACAACAAAATGTTATTTTCTGCCGTTTATAATTGTAATAATTATGATACCATAATTTTAATGTAAATCACTAATAAAATGCAGTATTATGGTTACTAATTAAATGTTGACTTGTAAACAACTGTAAACAACTTTTGTAAATACTCAGTCCTTCCAAAATGTTACTATCTTTATTATCATTACCTTTATCATTATCACCAACCTTTTAGGAATGTTCAAACTGTTATAAAATGGTTAATATTACAAGCTTTATATCTTTTACTAGAAATAAATTGATTATAAAACATTATATTAGATGCTATGAAGACAAGCATATGTTTAAATCTCTTGAATCTCCTGTTATACTTCTTAAACCAAAGTGTTAGTAAAGAGCACCTCAAGTAATTCTTACCTATCTTCCTTATAGCTAGGATAGTCAAGATGATGTTGTTACAACTTAAGCATGTTGAGAGCAAGTAGCAATTCAAAGGTGTTATTGATACAAAGATTGTCATTATATTAAACATTTCGTTATACCTTCCTTAAATGCTCTGGTAGCTTAAAATATGCCTGAACCATCTGAATCTCCTTCTCTTACGAACACTTTAGCTAACAGTTTACTTGTTTTATAACCTTCTCCAATTGTTATTACTCCTCAATTAAAGCTGCCAACTATAATTCTAAGTTCCTCCATACTTTTTACAACTTCTACAACTTTTCCTTACCTAGCTTATACAATTACAAGTTTTACAACTTCTCCTCTAATGACATTATATATGACAACTATACTTAAACTTGTCCTTTGAAAAGATCAAGTCTTTTAACTAATTGTTTCAGAAGATAATTAGCGGTTAATACAGGATTTTCATGCTGAATTGAAGAAAGATATACTCGAAATATGTAGTGTTTACTAAGAAAGGTAGTTTTATATGGATATTCAAGATAACTAGTATACAAGGTATAAAAGAAAGGACATTTCAAAACATATAGATAAGCTTGATTTGATGAGTATGGAGAACTGTTTAAACCCAGGAGAGTTTCTTATTAGATTGCCTTCCTTGACATAAGTTGAAGAAATGCTAATTACAAAGGTTTATGTTCATGTGGAGGTTTGTCAAGTTCATGGTCAACAGTACAAATATATAAGGCATATTGTTAACTTTGTAAGAGATATAAAGAAGGTTTACAACAAGCTTTTTATATTATCTTCAGAGTTAAATATTATCATTCTCTGACTAAGTAATACTATTTAAAACACTAATTTAAACTATTAATTTGTTTATAACTTTTATGTATGTTAAGAACTTGTCCGTATATAACTTGAATATTTAAAACAACATCACCTTGGCTATTAAGACATTGAAGTTAACATTTATACCTTTATACAACTTCTACAAGATAAGTATGTTATGGAGAACATTACAACTCATAAGATTACTATTGAAAATGTTGAACAACCTTCTAAGCTATGTCTTGAAGTTTTAACTAATACTCAGGAGAAGGAGATTAAAGAGTTTGAACTTGTTATGTTTGCAATTCTTAATTTAATTACAGAATAAGATAAGCTTAAACAATTTCGAATAAACATCTATAAATATGTTATATACTTAACCATACTATTATTCAAGCTTATATTATTATTAGAATTCAACAGAAATCAAGTGTTGTTAAGTCTAGCCTTTCTTACACTATTTTCTATTGATAAGGCTAAGTTTATAACATCTTATGTTAGATTTATAGATTATAGGTTATATATTGAACACTTGATCAAGTATAAGGATAACTGGTTTACTTGTTATTTACACTTCTAATACATGGTTTTCAACACTTTAATGCATAATTAAATTCAAAGTCAAAGCTCTTATTACATTCATAAGAATCATTTTAGGTTAATACACTATAATATTAATTTTAATGATAAGATTAAGTAAGTTAAAAGCTTACAGTTTCTAAAGATCTAGATCAAGGATTTACAAGCAACTTTTGCTGATATTAACTCTCTGAAGGCTCAAGTACTTCTAAACTCCATATTTTGCTTTGTTAACAACCTTTAAGGTACATAGTTATTCTGGAAAAGCAAAGTACTTAAGCTTAAGACTTACATATATTATCTTAGGAGACTTAGCCTGTTTCTTATGTTTTCGGCAGTTGATTACTATTAGGATTCCCTTTTCAAGTATATGCCAAAGTATATAAAGTAGCATACAAGTATAACTTAACAATGAATCAAACTTGCCAAAGAGAACTTACAAAACAATCCTCATATTATTACATATTACTTCTATTGTAAATTTACAGTATTTACACAGAAAGTTCTTATTCCTAAATTCAAGGTTGATGACAATTGGAATAGATACAAATAACAAGCTCATGGCTTGACTTATAATCATAGATTTCTATAACTTGAAATAGGCTTGTTAGAAGAGCCTTTAACAAAGGTTGTTTAATAAGCTTTTGTTTAATATTAAGGTATATATATCATCATTGTACACCTTGATCCTGAGCATAGACCTGATGAGATATCTTTTATGTCTTTACCTTTTAACCAACAATCTAATACTAACAACCATCTCATAGCATGTCTAAATTGATTCTAAATTCATATATATTCAAATTCATACTATCTCCGAAAGCATAAGGATTCAGATGCTCTGGCTTACAAGTTCTACTTTTCAAAAGCTTCACAGCTAGAAGTTACAGTTGATAAGTCTCAAAATCCAAAGTATTATATGTTTGCCCCTGAACATGATTATCCTTACTTGAACATATACAACAAATTGGTAACTCTAGGATAGCTTGTAAATACAGATATAACTTCTTGTACAACTATATAAGCTGTGGTTAATTACATAACTAAATACACTTTAAAAGAGAAGACGAAATCTACATTATACAATGATATACTCAAACAGTGCCTTCTACATATTAACAGTGTAAAACCATTGTTGTCTTTAGTTTCTAAGCTTATGAATAAATTAATAAGTGAACAAGATTAGAATGCTTAAGAGATCTGTCACCTGTTGTTGAATCTACTTCTAATTTGAACAAAGGTATAATAAGCAGTTTAACCTTGAATATCTTCTACTAAGGTTATAAGTAGTAACTCAGTAAAAAGTACCTTATTAACTACTAGAGGAAGTTAAAAGAAGTCCTTAAAAAGTATAATATTCAAGCTCTCAAAACTAATAATAACATATTAGGAAAAGATCTGATGATATCTCTAGTCAAGAAAAGACAGTTATTACAAGTTAATTATGGATTTTTCGTTAATAATCAGATATTTACAATCTTTAAGATGACTTTGTATAGTTGTAAGAGTAGTAGGTAATAGTAATATAAACTTCTCCTTTTTGATAAGCAATTAAAACAAAGAATATAAAGTTTTGCCTAATATTTTATAAGTAATAACACTTGTAAAAGTAACCTTAAATACAAGATTTGCCCAATTATTAATAGTAACCAACTCTTGAAGCTTGCTCAAAAGAAGTTAAATAACATAAGACTTATTTATACTAACTTTGTTATCAACTTATAACAATAGTTATAAAGGTATAAGTTTAGTTATAATTAATGTCTTTTGATAATGATTAACAATCAATTCAAATATCTGAAGTTGTTTGCCTTAAAGTGTATTGAATAACTATTAAGATGCTAGATTAACTGTCATTTTGCCTAAACTAACCTCCTTTTGAGAAATCCACCAACTTAAGGTTATAAATGGATTNACAATATGTGTAGACTAATCATATTGATCAATTTCACGAAATCCAAGCTATTCTTAATCTCTTGACTTTACTCTTATATTATTTGGTAGCTATCTAGTTATAACTTATTATGTAACTTGTAATTCCTCCTCTATAACCTTTAAATTGGCCTGTTCTTCAAACTCATCCTCCTCCAACTATTCAAACGTTTTATCAAGGTTATTAAGCTCATGATCATAATGCCTTTGAAGGCAGTTCTTATAAGCTTCTTTCTAGTTAGGAAATCTTGTTTTCAAGTTCTTAATCATACAGAAAGTATAGTGGAGAGTTAACTTTACGCATAAGAAGTCATTTATTTGAGTATTATTAGCTTTATACAAAGGGAAGTAGCTTAAAAGGCAAGGTTTGGCTTTAGGTCTTTGTTTGTAAGTAGTATGATTATAAGTATATAAGAAGTTGATATATATAAGATCTTCCAAATCTTCAAGACAGTCAATATACCTCTTTAACAATGATTTACTATTTAAGGTGATCTTTCCATCTTTAATCATTATAAGAATTAATTGATCTTCAAAAGGACAACAATCAATTGTTAATATAGTTTGTGATTAATTGATTATTAAATTAAACATAATCATATGTTAACAAGGTAATTCTGCTAAGTAACAAAGCTTTCAAGATATATTGAAGGGTCTTTAGCATAATAGAGTATTAATAGTATACTAGCAAACGTTTAGTTCATATATTCAACATTAGTTGCTAATTGTAAAAGTTAACTCCTTTAATAATGCATTATATATATATAGTAAAAAGGCTGATATCTTTAAATATAACAAGCAAAAACTATAGAATCTACAAGTATTAATCCTATTAATCTACATAACAAATAAACCTTTAATCACTTTGAAATTTACCTTAGATAAGGCTAGAAACCTTCATAACAAATTGTTATTGTGTATTAACGTTAAAGTCATACTTACAAAGAACTTATGGACAAAGAATAGCCTGGTGAACAAAGTAATGAGTATAGTTTGAAATATACAGTAGGATAGAATTACAGTGGATTTTCAAAAGGAACTACTATTTGTGATATTAGTAGAGTTTGACAATTATTCAAGACTGTCTTTAGACAACTGTTTAATACTAATATTCAAGTCCACAAGAGAATTCGTATACAATTCCACGGTCTATCAACATGTACAATTCCCTTTAATTATTATGTATACAATAACTATACACAAATCCTAAGGAATAACAGTAAAGAAGGCTGTCTTGAATCTGGTGAAGAAGGATTTCATTCTAAGTCTATTATATATAGTTGTTTCAAGGGTCAAAACGTTGAATAAGTTAATGTTCGAGGAATCGTTCGATTACCAGCAATTCAAGGCAAAGGAGAGTTATACACAACGGTCAAGACTCGCCGATATCGAAAGACGTTGATCTCAGCATGGACAAGTTGATTTAGGACATCCTACAAGTTCAGGGAGTTCAGGGAGTTCAGGAAGCTCAAAAAGGACGGCCTCCATGGCAATGGCCCTCGGAGGGCCAGCGGAGCGTCACGTAATGATGGAGGATTATAGATTTAGCTATTCCTAAATAGGAAATTAGTATGCGATTCAGAAAACTCTACGGATTTGAACGTTTTGAGCTTGAATCGTTGATTTAGAGCCGTACAGCGTAAAGCTACGTCAGCTGACCTCGCTTCAATCCTTATGTAAACTCGGTGATAGCCGGATTTACGTTCAACGCATTTTTACTACTGTACAAGGCTGCTCCTACTACTACTACTACTACTACTACTACTACTACTACTACTACTACTACTACTACTACTACTACTACTACTACTACTACTACCACCACCTTGAAGGGCCTCCCTGTATCAATAAAGTGGTTAATATGCCGTTCAATTGATGTCTCATTCTCTTATATATCTTTTATGACCACTTTAAGCTCCTCCAGCTTTTACTCACCTGTTGGTTTATAATTTTTAAGCAATTGCTTNAAAGACTTGCTATATGTTTTCAATTATATTCAAATCAAGGGATTGACATAGCACTCTATTCGAATCTTATTGTATATCCCTTTATTTCTAGCTATATCCTTTTTACCATGTACACGGTTGTTATCCTCCACGCACTAGTATGTCCTTAGTGTTTTATACCCTTTCTCTAGATCCTCGAATATCTCCTTCAATAGCTCTTGAAGGATTTGCTTTACATATTTCTGCTATGTGAATCCTTTGCTTTCTCTCTTATATGAAACAAAATAAAGCTTTGATTTGTAGTTGTACTTAATAGTAGCTTATACTGTTGAATTAAGCACAACAAGAGGTTGTGTAATCGGGGTTACTCAAATATATTGTAGTGTTGTAGTAACTACGTACGTACACAAGTAAAGAGAGCTAACTAGTAGACTACCAAAAAGGGAAGTCACGTGTAATAAACAAGATGGTGCCTAAGGTGAAACACAGGATATCACAACATATACTATAATAGATTTTGTTGTGATATCCTAGTTGCCACCTTAGGCACCACGTTTCGCCTATTACACGTGACTTCCCTTTCTAGTAGTTAGCTTTACTTTACTGTACGTAGTTACTAAAACACCATAATATATTTGAGTAACCCCGATTACGCAACCTCTTGCTGTGCTTAATTCAACAGATTTATGGCCAGAATAAAAGGTAAATTGGATAATCAAGCTTCTGCTGTTTACCCCTTACTCTGAGCAATCATTGACGTCTGAGCATATCTGTATATGTAATAGGTTTATTCGTGTATATTCCATTCCTCTAATACTAAAGTAGTCTATTTTAGTTTGCAATGCTAAAATTCCAGTGTAATGGTGTCAGGGTCGTTCGTACGTAGAGTGAAGAGAGACCAGGAGGCTGGAACTGGGCAGGGGGATAGCAGTGTAGTAACAGTTGGTTAGGTGTAAACTCGCTCTAGAATTTCGGTCTTTTCCTAATTTACAAGATTGATCTCTGACCCCCATCAAAAACAAGGGGAGAACCTCCTCTTTATAGACGGGAGTCAGTAGCTAAGGAGCGGCTAGGACTTAGACCCCTATCCTTCCCCCTTCTCCACATGACTAGTGCAATAGTGTCCTGACAAATAGCCTGTTTTTTGTTGAGGTTCTAAGCTTGTAATCAGGAACATGGTAATGATATTCAAAGCGTGTTAAAGCTTTTAGAATTGTAAGTTTAGACGCTTTCAAATTAAACTTCTTTTTGATTGTTTAATTAAAGTTATACGTTAATTATAATGGCCAGTAAACCTCTGAATAATTGCAAGGACTGTACTGTCAGGAAGATTTCGCGATTATCTAGTAGTCTTTTGAACGTGATTAGTCCTTTTCAGCTACCCTTAAGCTGTACTATAAGGAATACCCAATTCTTGAGCTGCATAACGTTCAGAATAGCCATCTTAGACCTTAGTTTTGAACCGTACACATGTAGGAGTATCCCATGCCATAGAAAATGTATGTAAATAAAGTAGAAAGGACAGTGTAAATAATGCGCGGTTATAAAAGCGGCAGTAAATAGGCTTGACCCCCTTGCATGGGGTGGCCGAATCATTTCTTGCACCCCCTCACGTACGATGGGAAAATGACTCCCAGAAAAGCTCCAACGTTTTGGTTATTGTCATTCGCCTGCTGTTTATAGGATTAGATATACGCTTCAGCTAATATCATAGGAGATCACTAGGAGTGGGCAGTCAAATGTAGTACAATTCATATAAAAATTTAGAATGCTCATTTTAATAAGGTCACATTACTCAATACTAAATTGCGAGAGTGGATGTAACAATCCCTCCAGGCGATCGATATATTGATTCTCTCCAAGAGATGCCCATAGCTTGCTCAATCGCTGCGAATACGGGGAGCAAATGTCAATCCTTAACTTTTATCCGGACTAGAGCTCTATGAGAAGAATCCAGCCATCAAAATATCACCCGGTATAATCTTCATCAGATTGTCTACTGCGTCCTTGATCTTCTGAGTAAATTCGACTGGGGCACCCGACTGTCCAGTCATCATGGCTGTCTTGCCAGACTTATCATTAACAAGCGTCTGCACCATCATTGTACGGGCGCAGGAATCCGCGAAGACCTTTGCAGCGGCTTGTTCGCCCTTTCCTAGAATCATATAATTAGACAAATATTTCAAATACATTTGCTCCATCAATCAGGTATGAGGCCCCTGGTCCTTGACAGAGCAAAATACATCAGGGGAAAAGAGAAAGTACCTGGCGCAGGGCGGAATTGCTCAGGGTGCTGTAGAGGCTTGCCGTCCTTGATATTCTCATACTCGGAGATCATATACTTGGATCGATTGGCGAAATCCCAGACATAGAACAAAGTTTTGTGAGGGTTTGGAGGTGTCCAGGCTTCATGTTCCTCGATTGCACTAAATGGGTACGTCAATATTATTATTAGGTGTAACATGTGATACGCCAAACGTACTCGATAACAGCTTGAAATGCAGCTTCTACATCAGCACGCTGTTTATCGGTGGGGACTGGTGTTCGAGGCATCTTTATAATGGAATGAGAAGAAACAATTGGGAAGAGTTTGCTTGCTTCCTTTTACTCCTTCCTTTCTTCAATTTATATTCTTCTAGATATGTACGATTTCACGCCAGAAGATTCTATACTGATCGTTACGAAGTATCAAGTCAGGAGCTTATGTGGCATGAAACACAACCCGCGCCCATGTCTACGTCATTATTGGTGGAGATGGAATATCAACACGTGATTGACAATGTAAACATACCATATTAGGAAGTAAGGTACAGGGGCAGCTGGAAACAACACGGGCAGCTTAAGGGTACGGTGTCATAAAAGCTTCCTGGCCAATCAGGGCTCCCACCCACATTAAGGACCACGACACACATCCAAGCGAGGGGCTACGCAGGGGGAGTGGGCACATCGACATTTCGCTCGATCTACTGGGCTGACCGCCTTGACTTTTAGATTCCACATAGGAGATAAAAGCTTCACATCCTCTTCCCTTTTCCAAGGATACCGACTATAGCTGTCTGCATTTCTCTTCTCTAGTGAGGAGGTTGCAGCTATGTCTTCCAAGTCAATGAGTGTCAATGGCTCGGAGAGCGAGTTCGAGTTCATCGAGACTCCCAAAGCTGCCACACCAACCTTTGAGAAATTCGAGGATTGTGGTGTAAGGACCACATCGGTATGTCCAATCCGTTTATGAAGAGACCCGAATTTTTTTGCATTAATTGAATGTTTTCTAACTCCAATGCGTAGTATCCCGCTATCAAAAATGCCCCCCTCCCGGCAGATGCCTCTGGCTCGGACACCTTCTCCAATACTCTTCTTTTCTCCATCCTCTTCATTGTTCCGGCTTACATGGCATGGAAGATTGGTGGTGGATTGAAAACCACAATCTTCTTTGCAATATTTACTAGCTTTCCTATTCTGATGGCGTTCTGGACCCTTACTTCCTCATTGTCACCTCGGAAGAACGAAAAGGCCAAGTTCCCAGGCCGACCTGTCGAGCATTATCTGACGTTCAAGAATGAAGCGGATAAACTCAAGTATAGTGGGAGAAACAAGATCCCTATGGAGACTTTCCACAACATGTACTTTGATGGAGACGTCGATTTCAATGGTGACGCACTCGAGGTTATGGAATATAGACATGATTGGGCTAGCTTTAGATTCACCCTAAGCCTGTTCAAATATGTCCTCTTTAACTTTGCTCCAGAAGTAATTATGCACACCCGGTCACAAGGTATCTTCCCATCTTTCTTCTGTTCTGCTATCTTGCAATTAGTTCTAATAATTTTCCCCTATAGATGAGGAGCAAGTCCGTGATCACTATGACCGTGGTGATGACTTCTATGCCTGGTTCCTTGGCCCACGTATGATTTACACATCCGGTATTATCTCTGATGTCAACAAAGAAGAAACCCTGGAACAGTTACAGGACAACAAGCTCGCCATTGTTTGCGAAAAGATTGACCTTAAGGAAGGTGAGAGCCTTTTAGATATTGGATGCGGGTGGGGAACTCTCGCGAAGTATGCAAGTGTCAACTATGGTGCTAAGGTCACTGGCGTCACTCTGGGCCGCAATCAGACTGCATGGGGAAATAATGGTCTCCGCAAAGCCGGTGTTACTGAAGAACAAAGTAAAATTCTCTGCATGGATTATCGTGATATCCCTGTTCCTGAAGGCAACTATAACAAGATCACCTGCCTTGAAATGGCTGAGCACGTTGGTATCCGTCACCTTACTGGGTTCTTGAAACAAGTTAACGAAATGCTTGACGATGACGGAGTTTTCTTCCTGCAAGTTGCGGGTCTGAGAAAATATTGGCAGTATGAGGATTTAATCTGGGGTCTCTTCATGAACAAATATGTCTTTCCTGGTGCTGATGCTTCTACCCCCCTTGGATTCTATATTAGTTGTTTAGAAAGTGCCGGTTTCGAAGTCAAGGGAATTGATACCGTTGGTGTCCACTACTCTGCAACCTTATGGAGATGGTACAGAAACTGGATGGGTAATCGCCAGAAGGTTGAGGCCAAATATGGCAAGAGGTGGTTCAGAGTAAGTTGATTGCATCACTGACTGATTATATCGCTAATATCGGATATCCAGATCTGGGAATTTTTCCTAGCATACTCCACTATCACCTCCCGTCAAGGAGGTGCGACTTGCTACCAGATCACCCTTGTCAAGAACCTCAACTCTACTCATCGTGTTGAGGGGATTAGCAGCCAGTTCGGACTTTCGGGTGCGCTAACGGCTAACAAGATCAAGCTTTCAAAGGAGGAATAAACCATCGCACTAGTTCAAGGGCATCGTGTTGTTCTAGACTCGACGTGCTCTTGTTAGCTACTTGGTGAGATTTGGTGGACAGTGGCGGGAGTGGAATGTGATGAACTAAAAATTATTCCCAAGCCATGATATTGGGTGAACGGATGATATATTTCTCTCTCTTAAACTTATTATTGTAGAACACCCAGTACTGAGTACTGGGTTTGTTATTGTTAGACTGGATTTCGGGAATGGGTTCGTTGACTTGGGTCACGGTTGTGTGCTGGCTTGGACTGGTAGTTCTCAATCTAAGACTATTGCTACTAGGCTGTATTACAAGTTTGAAGAATAAATAGAAATGGCCGATGCTATTAACTTTAGTAGTTTTTTATTTTTTATTTTATTTATTTGATTTCTGAGTAGTCTCATCGTGCAGTGTTACAGCGCAGTATTATGTCCTGCCGGACATCGCGGGGATGACGGAAATAAATTCTCGCTAACTGGTTCAGGCAATCATCATTTCACAAGTCGCTGGTCTAAGCTTCGTCATTGCGCCGCTACACGCGTGGCATCTCGACCGCCAACCTTTCCTACCATCCCCATTGTATTTCATTCTATCTCCATCTCTGTTGGCTTCGGTAATCATCATGTATTCCGGATCCAACTCGTACCTGGGCGGGAATGCTGGCCGTCCAGGTCCGCAGTATGGAAACACCTTCCAGGGGAATCAACAGACTGGGCAATCGTTAGGTTACAATTCCCAACCTCAGAACTTCGGTGCAGCTCCCCAGTTGCAACCCAACTTCACTGGATATCCTCTACAAGCCCAACAGACTGGATTTCAACCGCAACAGCAGCTGTCTCAACCGGGCTTCCTCGGTCCACAGCCAACTGGACAATTCCAACAAGCACCGCAACAACAAAACTTCCAGACTGGTGTTCCCCCTATCCCGCAGATTCCACAGCAATTCCAGCAGCAACAACAGCAGCAGCCTCCTCCTCAAGCGCAGTTTCAATCACAGCCTCAACCTCCCCAAGTACAACACCAGGCTCCACAACCGACCGGTTTCGCCCAGGTCGCGGCTTCTTTCCAGAATGCTGCCCCCCCGACTCCAGCCAAACCGAAGGGAAGAAGGCAAGGTGGTGGTGCCAAGATTCCCAATATAAGGCTATCCTTTATCACAGCATCAGATCAGGCAAAGTTTGAAGGTTTGTTTAAGTCAGCTGTAGGAGATGGCCAAGCGCTTTCAGGAGATAAGGCTAGGGATCTTTTGCTTCGATCAAAGTTGGACGGGACCGCCTTATCACAAATATGGTAAATCTGACAGGAGTTTACATGTTCCATTATGCAGGCTAACAACATGGTAGGCAACTTTCAGACACGACGAAATCGGGCCAGCTTCTCTTCCCAGAGTTTGCGCTTGCAATGTATTTGTGCAATCAGAAGCTCATTGGGAAAACATTGCCTTCTGGGCTACCTGAGAATATTAAGAATGAGGTCTCAAGCATGGTGGACATTATTAGTTTCGGTGTCGCCGATGATGCTCCAGCACCAGCACCAGCGGGCAATGTACCTGACTTCAATGCTCGAACTACTGCAGCATCCCCACCAGCAATTCAGCAACCACAACCTTTACAATCCAACTCTGCGCTTTTGACTGCGCAACTCACTGGATTTCCACAGCCGCAACAGGGTGGATTTCCAGGACAGCAGCAGAGCCTGCAGTTTCAGCCGACTGGCTTCCAGAGCCTTTCAAATCCTCAAGCACTTGGATACAATGGCCCTCGACCTCCAATGCCTCCGATTCCTACTGGATTCAACCAAGGACTTTCTCCTGCTGTAACTGGCCCGGGCGGAATGGTTGCGCCTTTGAATTCTCAGCCTACTGGACGACCCGGTCAATGGGGCCTTGTGAATGCGCCAGCTAGTGGATTGCCAAATATTGATGCCCTCCAAGCTCGAATGATGCCTCAGCAAGGACGTGAGCAGGGATCTTATACTACGGTCGGCCTGTCGGGCAATGCTGTCATCCCATGGGCTGTAACGAAGGACGAGAAAACAAGATATGACTCTCTCTTCCGCGCGTGGGATGGTTTCAATAAAGGCTTCATCGGGGGCGATGTCGCCATCGAGGTCTTCGGCCAGAGCGGTCTACCAAAGACAGATTTAGAAAGAGTCTGGACTCTTGCTGACCATGGGAACAAAGGCCGTCTAAACATGGATGAATTTGCTGTTGCAATGCATCTGATCTATAGAAAGCTAAATGGTTATCCTCTTCCTGCTCAGCTCCCTCCGGAACTTGTTCCACCGTCTACCAGGAACTTCAACGATTCAATTGGTGCGGTGAAATCATTGCTTCATCAAGAATCCGACTTCCGTAAAAACTCTGGTGCTACACTTCTGCCGCAGAAAACTGGGGTTAGCTACCTTAAAAGTCATTCCTTCAGGGGAGATTCAGGTGCGATGTCTGGGCGTAAGGATGCCACAGTGTACAAGAATAACGATGACGATGTTGGCTACAAGTCGAGCGCACGTCGTAGAATTGGGAATCATTCTCCACGCCCCGACTCGCCTGCCTCCGTGAAGTCAGACGATGAGCTGACTCTCGATCAGTTAAGAAAGAAGGTTCATGAAAAGCAGATTCTTCTGGATGCGATGGACTTCAAAGATGAGAAGGTAGCAGATCAAGAAGATGCACTTGATAGAAAAGATCGACGTGAAGCTGAAGACCTTTACCATCGCATCCGACGTATTCAGGAAGACATTGATGCTCACCCTGATGCTGCTTTGCATAATGTTGACTCAGGTGCTGAACGTCGTGCTCTGAAACGGCAATTACAGACCCTAACTGACAGGTTACCTGAAATTGCTTCTCAGGTGCGCAAGACTGAACGCAGCATTGCTGATGCTAAACTTGAACTCTTCAGGCTGAGAGACGCAAAAGCTCACCCCGGCAGTGCATCATCTATCATTGGTACAGGCCCTGGTGGTACTGTTACGGAATCGGACAGACTGAAGGCTAGAGCTAAGGCTATGATGCAACAACGCACCGCTGCCCTCACTGGTAGAAAGATTGAATCCAATGATGAGGACTTGGCTGCTCCAAAGCGATTAGAAGAGGAAAGTATCAAGATTAGAACGGAAAAGGAGAATAACGAACGTCTTGTACAGGATGTTGAAGACAGTGTTCGCGACTTCTCACGTGGCCTGGAAGACAGTTTGAAGGATGGTGCTGAAGACTCTTCCAGCGAGCATGAGAGAAGACGGTGGGAGGATGGGCTGGGTGTTGAAGATGAGGTCAAGGAATTTATCTTTGATTTACAGCGATCAAGCAGGGCAGCGAGGATTAGGAAAGATGATCGAGCTGATTCCCGAAGTGCCCGCTCCACTGAATCGTCTCGAGCTCCATCCGGATCTCATATTGAGACTCCTCTTTCAAGCAGGCGCGCCGAAGAGCCTCCAAGAACTGCATCTACACCGGCATCAACGGGAGGCACTTATTCTCAGTATAAGACTCCAGAAGAACGTGCTGCATTCATTAAGCAGCAGGCTGAGCAGCGTATGGCCGAGCGTCTTGCTGCGCTTGGCATTAGAGCACCATCCAAACCTGGCGAGACGGCAGCCCAGAGATTGGAACGTGAGAAGAGTGAGCGAGCTGCCAAGCTGCGACAGGCAGAGGAAGAGGACGCCAGACGTGAAGCCGAAAGACAAGCTCGGATTGCAGAGGAACAAGGAATCCCTCCTCCCGTTCCTGAGACGACTGCTTCTCCAGCAGCAGCAGCAAAGAAACCTCCACCGCCACCATCTCGGAAAGCCGCCAAGAGTGATGCAGCTGAACGTGAGGCTGCCAGAAAGGCTGAGGAGGAAAGGGTATTAGTGGAGCAAAAGGCTCAGTTAATAGCAACCCAGAATATGGAGTAAGTAAATTGTATGCTAAATACTGATGTAGACACTAACAAAATCAGGGACGAGGCTGCGCAACAAGAGGCTGAACTTGCGAAGGAGCGAGAGGCGGCTCAAAGCCGTCTCAAGGCCTTAGAAGAGCAGGTAAAAGCAGGCAAGTTGAAGAAGGAAGAAGAGAAACGCAAAAAGAAGGCTGCGGTGGCCGAAGCAAAAGAAAAGGAAGCGAGATTAGCCGCTCGACGTGCCGAGATTGAAGCTGCACAAGCCCGAGAGAGGGAGCTGCAACGCCAGCTAGAGGCTATCGAGGATGAGAGTTCATCTGACGATGATCTTGAGCAAGTCACTCCACAGGCATCAACGCCAACCCAAGGAAGTCAAGAGCTCGAACGCAAGGAGGTTTCTCCTCCACCAGCAGCACCGGTGGTACGAGCAATGACTCCGCCTGCTCCGATTCCAACTGTAAGCACCGTCACTAGCCCACCCGTGGACAGTGAAACTCGTAACCCCTTCTTCAAGAAGCTTGCTCAGCCAGGGGAGACACCATCAGTAGCTGCACCTGCGCCAACGCCGGCTGCAGTGTCCAACAACCCCTTCCATCGATTGCCATCACAGGAACACACCGCAAAAGCAGTGGAACTCCCTCCACCTCAACCAATGGGAACTCGGTCGAGAGGTCGTCCAGAGGAGGATGAGTGGTCCGTCGTTGGTTCTGATAATGATGATGATTCTTCAGATGATGAAGGACCAGGTGCTGGCAACGCTCGTCAACTTGCCTCTATCTTATTTGGAACTATGGCTCCTCCTCGCCCACTATCAGCAACTGGCAATGGGTCTGCCCCCGTTAGCCCTGCTATAGGCTCTCCCGGTGGTGAACCTAGCTTCGCAGCAACACCTCCACCAGCTCCTCCACTTCCTGGAGCCGGTGGTGCTCCCCCACCACCCTCCACCTCCC
>NCSJ02000496.1:0-22982 GCA_002812745.2 Scytalidium lignicola | reverse complement strand
GTAGATAGTTTTCCTAGTTAAGATAGAACTTTATACTTAACTTAAATTAAATATCTTGTAAAAAGATCTTCTAATAACTTAACTAGTACTTGTAACTTTACATTTGTATATAAGCTTTTAAACAAATAATATAATATTTATATAAAGTAAATATCCGAATACTTTATTAACAAGTATATAAAGTACATTATACTTTGAACATTACTTCATATAATACTTGTAAAGTTATAAGCAATTATATTAGTTATAGATGTAAGACTAATACTTATAGTAAAGATAAAAAACATTAACTTTTTCTTTATAAAACAAGTAGAAATAGAAGTAAAAGAATTAGAAACTCAAATGTTAAAAGTAACATTATTAAACAAGTTTAACAAAACTAAGTTTAAGCTATAACTTTTCTTGGTTTAATGTAAAATATACATTATCTTCAACAATAAGAAGTTTAATAATAAAAAANGACTAAGTATTGTAAGTTATAACATACTTAAAAGGATTTGCATTCAGTTAGATTAAAGTATTCTTGAAGAACTATTTTAAGCATTAAACTAATAATAAGCAAAAAATACTCTTTTAAACAATGAAAATCTTTAATAGTTAAAAAANGATTTGAAAAAGAAATTAACAAAGTTTTCAAGAATATAAATAAAGTGTACTAAGTAGAAAAACATTTATAAAAGTTATAACAAACAACTTTAACAATTAATTATACTATAGAATATAAATAATATACAAAAAGAATAATATAAAGTAATTTAACATATATAACTATATATTATCAAAGCTTAAAAAAACTTGGTTAAAGACAAAGTAGTTAAAAANTAAACAACTAAATATATTAGACATTATAATTGAAAAATCTATCATTTAGAATAACTTTTTGTTTAAAAGAAAGCTTAATAAGAAAGGATTTTTCAGAAAGAGAACAAGTTAAAAGAAGTTTAAAAGAACAGTACTAGCAGATTATAAGAATCTTATAAATTTGAACATTATTAGAAAAGGATATTCATAAAAGAAGAAGATCTTATTAGAAAANGATGAAAAANGCAAAAANGAAAANGAACTTTTACTATTAGTATAAATTATCAGAACATATAGTATTGTTATACTATAAGGGCAGAACTTCTAAAAAAGAAAGGAAAGTTATAACAGTTAAAGTAAATCTAGTAGATAAAGAGCATTTAACTGAAGAAGAGCTCAAAGAAAAAAARGATTTATATGCAATTAAGTAAACTGCACCTGGATGAGGAACTAAGAAAGCAAGAAGAAGAACTCTTATTACTCGATATTATAGCATTTAAAGAACTTTAAGCTAAAGAAAGAATGATTTTAAAAAGCTTAAACTTTAAAAGAACTCAGTAAAAAACAAAGTTAGAAAGTTATTAAAATAGAACAAATGTAATAAGAACTTTTAACAGTTTTAGAACTTATATATATAATAAGGATTCTAGTAGAAATACAGATAAGATTATTATAAGAACTTAGAATAGAAGTACTAAGTATACTAGAAACCAAGAGAATAGTTTAAATGTTAGAACACTTTTTACTATTACTATCAAAGCTAAATCGATAAATAGTATTTGAAGAAACCATTAAAACTATAAGCTAAGCTTAAAAANGTAAACAATTTACTTGAAATTCTCTATGAAAACAAGGAAAAATGATAAGAGTATAAATTAAGAAAAATCTACTAGTTTAACAAAAAANCATCTTAAAGTAAAGATCAAGGTTACTGATTATGTTGAAGAATACAACGCTAAACAAAGTCAAAACTTAGTAAAAGTTAATAGTATACAAGAAGAAAAACTTTTCTATAAAGCAATTAACTTTGTAAGAGTAACTTATTATAAAAATATAAAAATCATGATTAACTTTAAAAGTAGTATAAATCTAATATTTACGCAAATGACAAATTCATTGAGAATTCACATTACAGTCAAGTTAATAAGATATTCAATAAGAATAGTTGATAGAATAATATTAAAAGAAGTTATAATACTTAAGACTAAACTATATATTATGATCATAGAAGGTTATAAAGAAATAATCAAGTTTGATGTTATTAATATGAGAAAGTATAATATAATTTTAAAGCTACTATAAATGAAAAACTATAATCTTGAAATAAACTAGACTACTTATAAAATCAGGTTTATAAAATACTAATATAATAAGGTAAATAGCTTAAAACTTGTAAAAGTGTACAATACTACAACAAGTAACAAAGAAGACTTAAAAAAAAGCTTTGACTTTATATTCTTAAATACTAGAACAGTATAAGGAATTTAAGGAATTATTCACAGAATAACTTAAAAACACAACATTATCAAAACATTATAAATAAAATCACAAAATACTCTTAAAAAAARGATTTAAATTACTCTTCAGACTTATATATTTTATTAACCTAGCATAAAATGCAATCATGAAAGAATAACTAAATAAAATAATAATAAAAGGATTTATAAAAGAATTACAATCATTATACAAAATGCTTTTAATATTTACACTTAAAGTAAGAAACCTTTGAAAAAANGTCTTGTAAAGATTATAAAAGAATCAACATAAGAATAATACTAAATCAGTACTTGTTATTTCTAATATTAATTATAAAGGATAAGCTAGTAAAAGCTATAATCTTTATTAAGCTGGACTTTTAGGTAAGTTTTAATCTGATCAGAATGAAAAAGAGTAAAGAATAGAAAACGGCTATACAAATAAAGTACAAATTGTTTGAAAGCTTAATTATACTATTCACGCTTACTAATACTTTAGCTATTATACAAATGGTCAACAATAAGATTATTAAGGAATTTCTAGATAAATTCATAATAATATACTTAAACAACATTTTAATATACTCTAAGATAAAAGAAGAACATGAAAAACATATTAAACAAGTTTTAAAAGCACTACTTACAAAAGGAATATACTACAAATCAACTAAATATGAATTTCATGTTAAAGAAGTTAAGTTCTTAAAAGAAATCGTCATCATTACTAGATTTAGAATAAACTTAGAAAAGATTAAAGTAATCAAAGATTAAATTAAACTAAAAAACGTTAAAAACGTATAATCTTTTTTAAGATTAGCAAACTACTGTAAACAGTATATCAAAGACTATATAATTATAACTAAGCTATTAACATCTTTGACCAAGAAAGATGAACTGTTTGTATAAAACCAAAAAANGATAAAAANGTATTTTAAAAACTAAAGAATGCTTTTGTAAACTGAGTACTAGTATAACCTAAGCTAGAAAAACCATTCTAAATAGAAATGGATATGTTAAACTATATACTCAAAATAGTATTTAGCCAACAAAATGATAAAATGAAATAAAGATCAGTAGTATTCTATTTTAAAAANGTTCATTCTAGTTAAATTAAATTATAAAATATATAATAAAAAACTATTAACTATTGTAGATTCATTTAAGAAATAACAAGTTTACTTTATAAAAGTTAAATATAAAATAGAAGTTTTAACAGATTATAAGAATCTAATTTACTTTATTATAATAAAAGAGTTAAACAGACAACAAATAAGATAAGTAAAATTGTTAATAAACTACAATTTTCATATATACTATGTTAAAAGATCTGAGAATACCAGAGTAAATGCTCTTAGTAAAAAACTAGAATTCATAAAAGACAATATATATAAATCTTAAGTTATCTTAAAAGAAGAAGATTAAAACTTAGTGTTTTAACATGTACAAGTTAATAAAATAACAAGAATTGTAAATGATAAATAGTTATAAAAAATCCAAGAAGTAATCAAAGAAGAAAGTTATAAGGAAAACGAAAAANTTCTATAAAGACTTTCTTATAAAATACTACAATAAAAGGAAAAGTCAAAAGTAATAATTTAATTATCAGAGAGTATAGATTAACAATGACAAGTTAGTTATATTAAATGTTCTAACTGAAAAATTTGTCAAAGAACAATATAAGTTGCTTATATATGAACATCAAGGAATTAACAAGACAAAGAATAAAANTTCAACGAGAATTCTATGTTTACAAACTAAAACAAACTATTAACAAAGTCATTAAAGAATATAATATCTGTAATAAAAGCAAAAACCAACAAAAGTTACTATACAAACAATTATAATCATTAAAAACACTAAGGTAATTATAACAGTTTATGTCTTAAAACTTTATTGTTAAGCTTTTACTATTATAAACAAAATGGAAAAGCTTTAATACTAATTAGTATAATACAATACTAGTAATAATCGACAAACTAACAAAGTTTACATTAATACTGTTATTTAAGGAGTTATAAACAGTAAAAGACCTTGTAAAAGTGTTCTTGAAATATATAGTCACAAACTATAAACTTTTAGAAGAAATAGTATTAAATAGAAATAAGTTGTTTATATTAAAGTTTTAAGAAACTTTGATAAACCTTATAAGAGTAAAACAAAAGCTATTAATAACTTTTTACCTTTAAACAGATAGACAAATAAAATAAGTTAATACTATAATTAAAACATATTTACATTATTATGTTAACTATAAACAAGACAACTAAGCAAAATTGTTATTACTAGTATAACTAGTATATAATAGTTCGAAAAGTAAAACTATAAAAGTCATACTGTTTTATATGATTTATAAATATAAGTTTAATATAAACTATATATCAAAAAGGCTTTGAAATGTTAATAAAATAATAAAAGAAAAAAGTGGAGAATATTCAGGAAATTCAAGAGTAACTTAAAGTTAATATTAAGTTTGCAAAAACAAAGAAATATACATTATTATAATAAAAGATATAATATAAAACTTATATTTAAGAAAAAGGATAAAGTTTACCTTTTATGAAAAAATATCAAAACAATAAAATTAAATAACAAGTTAGACTATAAGAAATTAAAACTATTTAAAATCAAGAAGAAATATAATAAGTTATCCTTTTGTTTAAAACTATTTAAAGAATAGAAAATATACTTGTTTTCCACATATTGTTATTAGAACTAGCATTTGAAAATACATTATTAATGTTAAATATGAACATTAAAATAAACTTAGAAGAAAAATGAGATGTAAAAGAAATATTAAACAAAATATTTAGAGAAATTTATAATAGTATATCTTGATAATATAATCATTTACTCAAAGAATATCAAAGAATATAAAGAGTATGTCAAGCTTATTTTATAAGCATTATAAAAGGCAAGATTACATTATAAACTAATAAAATGTGAATTTCACAAGGAATAAGTTTAATTCTTAAGATATTATATTTCTAGAGAAAGGATAAAAACCTTAGACAATAAGATTTAATCAATTAAAGAGTAAGAGTTACTTAAGACAGTTAAGTAATTATAAAGTTTCTTAAGCTTAGCTAATTATTATTAAAAATTTATAAAAGACTATTCTAGAATCTTTATATTATTGACTGAACTCATAAAGAAGGATTAAACTTATGAATAGAATGATGTTATAAAAGAAGTATTCTAGAGTATTAAAGATGCCTTTGTAAAAAGGAGTTTCTTAAGAATCTTTAACTTAAAGAAAGGAATAAGGATTAAAACTAATACCTTTGATATAATATTAAGAGTTATGCTATTGTAATTATAACAGATTAGTAGATAATATTACTAAGTACTATTAACATTTTAGTTAAGAAAGCTAAACATTATAAAAAGGAATTATCAAATATCAGATAAAGAAATGTAAACTATTGTAAAAGCTTTAAAGCATTAGAAAGTATATANTTATTAAATCTAATAAAATAATTAATAATACTTTCAGATTATCATAACCTTTAATACTTTATAACAATTAAGCAGTTGAATATAANGACAAGTATAATAAGTAAAAAAGATTATTTGAATATGATTTTAAGATTACTTATGTTAAAGGTGAAAACAATAAAAGAGTAAATACTTTAAGCTAGAAACTAGAGTACTTAGCCAAGGAAAAAGAAGAAAGTAAACTAATATTAAAGGAAAACAAGAATAGATTCTTAGTATATAATAAAGGACAACTTATGGTTATTATAATAATAACAGACAAGTATTAAGCTGATTAAATCAGAAAAACAATTGAAAAGGAAAAGGAGGAAAACACTTTATTAAATATAATCAAAGGTAAGTAAGAAAAAATCAAAGACATTTAGTATAAAAATAAGAAGTTATACATACTAATGAAATTAGTAGAAGAGTTTGTCAAAGAGTAATATGGTTTGCTATATAATAAACATATAAGAGTAGCTTAATACTATTACTAAATTAATAAGGATTACTTTATTATTAAACTATAGTTAGTAATTAAGAAAGTAATTATAGAATGCAAAATCTGTAAGAAGGTTAAAAATCTAAGAAGGAAGCTTTAAGGACAATTATATCTTATACAAATACTTGATAATCTATAAGAATTAGTTGAATAAGATTTTATTATGAAATTACTGGTTTTTACAGATTACATAACAAAGGTTAAGTATGATTTTATCTTTATGATAATTGAATATTATACTAAGTTTACAATCTTTAAATTGTTCAAGGAAACTTAAGGAGTAAAAGAAGTAATTAATATATTCTTACAAAGAGTAATGTCTTAATAAGAAGTATTAAAACAAATAATCTTTAATAAAGATATAAGATTTATATTCAAGTTTTAAGAAACATTAATAGTAAGAATAAGAGTTGAAAGGAAATTGTTAACAGTATAACATTCATAGATTAACAAACAAATAGAACATTTGAATGTATAACTAAAAAGATATCTTAAATGTTATGTTAATTATAATTAAAATAACTAGGTTGATTACTTGTTAATGGTAAAAATGTTATATAATAGTATACTATATGAATCAGCTAAAATCATTCTATTCTATGTGAATTATAAATGAGAACTAAAAAGGTTTTATATTAAACTAGAGTTAGAATTTATAAATAAATCAGCAAAGATCTATACAAAACAAATAGAAAAGATATAAGAAAAGATTAAGAATTTACTTTAATATATTAAAGAAAGGATGAAGAAGTATTATAATTGTAAATGCTTAATAGAACTAATATATAAAAAGAAGAATAAAGTTTATCTTCTTAGAAAAAATTATCAAAACAACAAGACTAAGTAATAAACTAAATTAAGTAAAGATAAGACTATATAAAATTAAAGAAGTTTATAAACTATTAACTTATAAATTAAAGTTATTAATAATAATTAGGATATATTCTGTTTTCTATGTTTTACTTCTTAAACTAGTACTAAAGAATACTTAAATGCTAATGTTAAAAGAAGTCAATTTAAAAAAAGAATATAAAGTTAANGAAAATCATTAACTACAAGATATATTACAAAAAAACTATAATACTTAGTTAAATAAATAAAATATTCAGAAAGTAAGAATAGATAAGAACTTACTTCTAATCTTATAAGTTATAAGAAGTTATTAAAAGTATATCATTAAACTTATCTTAGAATGGATTTCCAGGTAATAGAATTACAAAGTCAGATAAGAAGGAGTTGATAATAAAGGAAGAAGCCTTACTTGTAAAGACAAAATATAACTTTGTAAATAGTTTCTCTTACTTTTCTTTCTCTTCTACAATGTTAAGTTTGTCTAAAGTTTTCAGATTATGACAGAACATTTCTTAAGTATGCTTCTTCAAGAAGGATTGTTGTTTCTTCAAACAGGCTAAGCAGGTTATTGTCTTAGAAGAACCTTGTTAGTTCTTTCTTCCTTCTCTGTAAGCTGGTTATGCTTGTGTTTATATATAAGGAAGGAGGAGGAAGTGGATTCCTTATTATTATAAGATTGTCTATGATAAGAACACTTGTTATAATAATTAGAATCAAGGTCTACCTTGCAAACAAAACTGTTCTACTTACAAAACAAACAAGGTATTACTTCAAAATTGTATTTGTCAATATAGTCACCTAAGGCTATTTGCTCTTGATATTTTCTTGATCTTATCCTTTCTTCTATGTTACTCTTAGAATATTGTTGTTTAAGTAGTATATTAGAAAGGAAGAAAGGATTGATGAACAATAAGAAATGTTCGAAGATGATGTTTTAATGTTAAAGTAATGTTAAGTGAAAAAGAGGATAATATTATAGGTTTTATTATAATATGTTAATTGGTATAAGCTTAAAGCTTAGTACAAATACACTTGTACAAGAGAACTTAATAGTTAGATAGTCATGTGATATGGACTTAGGACTTAGGGGGTCTAAGGTCCATTAGCTTAAGACTTAAGGACTTAGGGGTTTAAGGGTTTAAGGATATTTTATTATCTATATAAGTATATTATAAGAACATGAGAATAGACTCCTTGTGTTCAACTTAAATACATTATTAAATCTTACCTTTGACTTAGTTACTCATGTCATATATTTCTACTATTCTTAAACATTTACCTTACCCTTGGCTATTTAGTGACTTAGATAATATAGTTTTATAACATTTATCTTTATATAAATTCTTCTTAGAGTATAATAAGCTTAAGCCTTTATTATTATACTAATATTAATAATTCATTAACTTTGTTGTTTATTCTTTTTTCTTTATCTTATATTAAGTAATGTTGATTAAAATCACTTATTAATATTATATGATTTTTTAGTTCTATTATAATGAGATTATAAATAAGTATATACTAATTTAARGTTGTATATTTAACTAAGTATATTAAGTAAACTATTATGTTTTCAATTATAAACATTACTTTTACTTAATCTTCTTTTACTTTATACAATTATACAATTAATTTATAATATTTGTATATATATATAATTACTCTCTTGTTACCTTATATTCTTCRRTAATTCTTGTTATTTARATAGTATATATCTTTAGTCTATTTATTTACTTATAATTCTTAGACTACTAACACATCATACTTATTATTATCTTTTAATACTTTTATTATGTATTTATATNCTTCTATTTTAGTTTTAATATAAGACTATAATTATAATTATACTATGATTATGTTTATTGTTATACTGCTTTGTTAGTTAGTCTATTGTTGTTGATTTATTAAATCTTCATTACTTTGGCTAGTTATAAAGCTTAACAATAAGTTAAGTAATGGCTAACTAAATATAAAGCTATTATATTAACTTGAAAATTTGTCTAAGGTATTTCTATTTGTTCTTCTTGTAATATTTAAACCTATAAGTTTATCTCATGAGTTTGCTTGAGTTTTAAGTCTCTTCTTTCTAGATGTTATTTACTATCCTTCTTCTTTATTACTTTTTATTAGCCTAATTATGTTAAGCTAAGTTATAGTATAAATTATATTATTTGGTCTAGTTAGTTTTATTACTTTGKTTTTTATATACCTCTTTTGCTTGATCTTAATATTCCTTTGTTATTAAACAACTTTGATCAAANTGTTGTATATTCTTTATTATAGTTATAACACTTAAGTATAATTTCTCTTAAGTTTGTTGGACATTCTTCTTCTTCTTCTTCATATACTACTCTTATGTAACAAGTATACTACTTCTCTACTTTGTAATACTATACATAATATCCTTAAGCCTAGCATTTGAAACATTGCTTTGGCTATAACTTGTTCTTGAATAGTTCATAATAGAATATTTAACCCTCCTAGTACAAACCTTAATTTATAAGTTTATATATATCTCTTATAATTATTAGTTCAATATATAAGTAGCTTTTCTATTGTTAGCCTCCTTTATAAGCTTAGCAAGCTTTAACTTAAAGTATTGTTATTTTATTTTCTTTTTCTAATGCTTCTTTGATTGAAGTTTCATTATATTCAGCTAATAAGTAATTAGATATACTCTTGATGTATACAATAACTCTATTGTTAATAATTTACACTTCTTCTCCAAATACCTTTTAAACTCATTATATGTTAAGCAAATATTATTCTTTTTAATTATCTTTGAAGACTACTGTTATATTACCACTGGATAACTGCTTTATTATGTACATATTACCTTGTAAGAATGTAACTGTATTAATTGTTGTTACTATATCTTGTAAGTTGTAATTCTTAAGCTCTGATAACATACTTGAAGTGTATATGATGATTTTGCAGTCTCTTTTCACTGGTAGTCTACAAATCCTTTGCTGTGTATTCTTTGTGTACTTGCTATCAGACTATATTGTTATTGTTAAGAGGGTTGCCATTTAGGCCTATGTACACTTTTAAAGTTGAATAACTTCCACGAGTACTTCTTTTAAGTCTTTGTAAGTAATTAGTACATTATCATCATTGTTAGATTACTTGATAACTGCTTTACATTCAAATTTAAGGTATAAAATTTTTTCCACTAATTAGAATACTTTATATATGTTTCTCTCCTTAACCAGCCGGTTAAATTACAATAAATCCTCATGTTTGTTGTTACTTAACTCTTGCTCTGTCATCCTTCTTTAGCTGTATTCCTTATCTCTATAACTCTAGTGTTATTAGTTCTTCTGTTGATGGTTGAGGCTTGTGATATTATCATCATGTCCTACAACTATATCATACCTGTATCCTACTTATAATATCACAACTAAGCATGTTCAACATGTTAAGTACAACTTTACTATTAATATTGAATTAGGCTTTAGTATTAACATGGTACTAAGGTTCAATTATTCCAATTCCTTTATCATTGTTAATTATATTATTTTATTCAATTTTCAAAAGTAAAAGAAAGAATTTTAGACTTTAAAAGTTAGATATATATTGATTTAAAAACAAATTAACTAATAGAATTAAAGATTCTTCTTTTAGATAGTTATAAATCTTATAAATTACTTGAATTTATTGAATTAGCTTATTAATATCATATTATTCTATTAAGGTTTTTNATTATATCTTATGTATATTCTTCAACTATTAAATATTAAGATATTTTGGTTATATAAGTATAATTACAAGAAAGTTATATGTTAAGTATTTTAACACTTTAAACCAGAATATACAATAGTTTCTTTTCTTTATAATTTAATTGTTATTTAAGAGTAAACCTTTTAAGTAGATATTATACATTATACTTTTCATGATAATAATATATGGTCAATTAAAGTCAAAAAGGCCTTTTCTCAACTTTAATTATATTCTGTTCTTACTTGCCTAACAAAACTAACATTGTTAACTCTTCCTTTTATGCTTAAAACTATGTAACATAATATTCAAACACTTGAAAANGCTTGAAAATCATATTCTAAAGGTGTTTTCTAGCTTTTCTATACAGTAGTTCTTGTTGACGATTAAAGGCATTAAATATACTCTTGAGTTAGTAGATCTTACTCAGGCTAAACAAGCTATAACTATAACAAGCTAAAAGTAATTAAACAAAGCTAAAGTAAGAAGTAGGAAAAGAGTAACTAAATTTAAAGATAATGATAATATATTTAATCTTTGTAAGTTGATTAAAGTTAAGAAATAACAAGAAGAGTTAACTTTAAAAAAANTAAGCTAAAGTATTACAAAAGAAGTAAGAATTATAACTTAAAAAGATATATCTAGAAGACCTGAAGGTGTAGAAAATAAAGGAGAAAGCATACAAAGCTATAATCACATAAATTACTCGATATAAGAAGAACAAGGAGCATCTTATACTACCAGAATTATAGCTTGAAACACTTAATATATTAGTTGACCTAATTACAATTTAACGATTTATAACTCCATTTGACGAAAGCGAAGACGAAAGTATCGATATCATACTAGAAAGCACATATATAAGAGTAAAACCCTTTTCTCCAGGGTTAGTTAACATTATAAAAGACTTTATTATTATTATTGTTTCTACTACGAAATCAACATAAGGAATAGAGAATGCAAAGCTATTATGGATGGATCAAGATTTTTTAGAATTCGAATAGTTATTTCATTGTAGTATAGGTAATTTTCTCTGTTTAGATAGAAATTGTATAGCAATTTATATGGTTCGGCTATCTTGCGAAAGGTGACCGATTTATTTGAGGTGATCGAATATTTTTACCAACTACCCCTGGGTAGTTGGTAAGCGATATTTTCCCACCTCCGAGCGCAACCAACTATTAAACTTTGTATTGAGCATTCAAGTCTTTTTCGTCCTTGTTTCGCTTGCGGAGATCAAATACATCCATACATTCTTCGATGTTTACCTAACCTTTGTCGTAAATTGTTCTCAATCGCTGTATCAAACTGTCTGTTTGGAGTTAATCATTTGCATGAGGCAATAATGGGTCTCTTACATGAGTCCGGCCTCCTTTCAGTTATCCGCTCTCGGAGAGACACGAAGCTCCTCCTTCTCTTGCGATTCATTCGCTTTTTCGCTTTCGGCGGCTCGACCATTGTCCTTGCGCTCTACTTGCACAGCCTGGCCATTTCGGATGCGCAAATCGGCTTGTTCATGTCGCTGGCCCTTCTTGGCGATGTAATTTCTTTTGCACTGGTCATGGTTGCCGATAGAATTGGTCGAAGAACAGTTCTGGGTGTGGGGAACTGTATGATAATTTTCTCAGGCTGTCTGCTTGCTGGGAGCGGGAATTACTGGGTGATCATGGTGGCGGGGATAGTCGGGATAATCAGCCCAAAGTTTGTTTCCCCCCATTTTCAAACCTTCCAAAACACACCCACTTAGATCCCACATTAAGTTTTGAGTCTTGAATTTCGGATTTCTCATATGGGGTGTAACTAGCGAATAAGTAGCTGACATGCTAGATGAAATAGTGGAAGGGAGATCGGTCCTTTCAGCGCTATTGAAGAGTCGATTCTCGCTCAGCTCACGTCCAAGGAACTACGGAGTGATATCTTTGCTTGGTATGCATTGATTGGGTCTGCCGGAGCGGCATTGGGGAAATTCGTAATCGGGTGGGTGGTGCAACGACTATTGCGGCTTCGTTGGGAAGAAACGGAAGCGTACAGAGCCACGTTTGGCATATACGCTGCTCTGGGGGTATTGGAATTGGCGTTAGTTCTGTGTTTGAGTGCACGTGTAGAACTAAATTCGGTGAGGTTAGATACAGCATCTGGTATGGAGTGGGATGCGTTATTGGATCCTGAAGATGATGCAGAGACGGAAGCGTTTCTGGTTCCTGAGGATGATGAAGAGAGAGAAGTATCGAGTAACGATCTCACAGAAGGATCAATTGAAACCAAAACTAAGAAGAAGTGGCTATTCCTCCCTGGGATAAAGAGAGAGAGCTACTGCACAGTTTTCAAGTTCTGTGCGCTCTTCGCAGTTGACTCGTTGGCATCAGGATTAGTCCCAGCGTAAGCACCCCTCACATTTTTTTNAATTTTACTTCAATGAGTTAAATAAACACTGATTGTTGCCAGCTCATGGGTCACCTATTTTTTCCATACCAAGTTCTCCGTTTCACCGTCTGGCCTCGGTACTATTTTCTCTATCGGTGCTGTATTGTCCGCCATTTCTGCCATTCCAGGAGCATCACTTGCAAAACGCATTGGACTGGTACCTACTATGGTCTTCACTCACCTTCCATCTGCAATTGCCTTAGCTCTGATCCCGTTATCTCCATCTTTATCTTTATCTGTCTTCTTCCTCCTCCTTCGTTTCGCACTAGGATCGGTAGATATCGCACCTAAAGCAGCATTTTTATCAGCCATTTTCTTGCCAGAGGAGAGAACAGCGGTTCTGGGACTTCTAAATGTCGTCAGGACAGGGAGCCAGAGTATGGGCCCGGTACTCACAGGAACTGTGAGTTTATTGGGGAAAGGGTGGCTGCCATTCGTAATGGCTGGTGGGCTGAAGGTGGCATACGATGTGGCCCTGTTTGCAATGTTTCACGGGTATAAAACTAGGGAGGATGAAACTAGAGAGAATGAAGAGGAGTCATAGCATCAGAGGAGAGACTGTGGAATAGTAATTATGTGTCTCAGCTGAAGGGTTTCATGGAAAGGTACTGAAGGATCATATGATTCTTTGAAAATTAGTCAGCTGCGGGACCAATGAATGTATTGGCCCATCTTCAATACCCTCCCCCTACAATGATGTGGGCCTCGAAAATTCCTCAGCAACATCTTTGTGGGGGATCTTGTCATGCTCGATTTGGTCGAGTGTCTTCGCTGTCAACATGATTCCTCGGCGGGGTCAAAATGGGTAAAGATGAGGATACACAATATGAAAAAGGGTATATACAATATATACAACAGACCTGAATATAACATGGTCAACTTATTCTCACATTGATTTCTATAGTCTAGTATATACCGCACAAGATATAATCTCCGCGTTTCAGCGGAAATCTATTTCAATTCCTGCGGTACAAGTTCTACCCAGTATCCATTCTGTCAATAAGCATAGTCAGTTACACCCAACGTCTCCATGGTAGGTAATTTGTGTGTGTTTACTTACCGGATCCTCTACGACGGCAATCTGTCCATATATCCTCTTAAAGTTTTCATGCAACTCTCCTCTTCCAATATTTAATGTGTCACTCTCCCAATCACTTATTGGCACCGATTCTCTCGTGCTCACACCTAAAGCCTTCACTACTTTGACTCCATTGGCAGTTAATCTTTCAAGAGTAGTTGGGATATCCGGAACAGTGAAACCCAGATGTCCTAGACCTAGATGCGGCGGCCTGTTACCGCTCTCTAGCTGGAACTCTTCCTTACTCAATTTCTCGGAACCATGGAAGTGATTGAGTTCAAGTAGACCGAGAGTCTTCGCCATTGTTTGATGAGGCCAAACGTGTGCGGTGTATTTTGCTGGGTCGTAGTGTTCTTCAGTCTGAGGGAAGCCAAGGTAGTAGACAGTCATAGGACCAGCATTCATAGCGAAGACGGTGCGCATGCCCATGAGATCAATATAGAAGTGTAGGGTTTCTGCGGGATCCCGAATGCGAATCATGAGGTGGTTGAGTCGGTTGCCAGCTGTGGCAGGAGTGACTACGGGGTCTAGCTTATGGCCGCCAGGGAGGTGTTCGCCTACAGGCAGAGGAGGAAGGTTGGCAAATGAATTGGGAACTGTTGACATTTTTGCCGTTAATTAGATTTAAGTAGAGGTGGATTATTATATTTTATGATTCCTCAGAAATTGTCGTTGGCGATGAGTTGGCAGCTAGTTTGAATTGGAATATAATCTATTCCTCGAAAGAATTTCTGAGGGTTTTCTTTGTTGCTATATAATTCAGAAGCTGGAATGCATAAAGCCTAATTAAACACTACATTCGGGAGATACTTCTAGTAGGACTCATAGTAAAGATCTACGCTGAACATACTAGATATGATACAACTACTATGTAGTTGAATGGACAGAAATCCTAACGTATCAGAGTAGTATAAGATTGAGGCTGGCTGAATCAGCTGTACCAGTATTCTCTAAGCATTTATAGGCGGAGTGCCAACGTATCAGGTGCCTGAGCTGTCAAGTTAGAATACGATTGTAGCCAGTAACCTGTCGGTATCCCTTGTAATTACCATAATAGTGATAAACCCATTCACTTCAAGTGGGCGATGTTACATAGCAATCGGTACACGCATGCTAGTGTAGAATTTTCTTCAGCATTCAGCTACTGTAACATGTGGCTATGATCTTCGGAAAGAGGGATAGGAACTACTACGATGACAGTGTGGCACTCCCCGGGTCTCTTTTATTTCCTCCTCCTGCTGCGCTACACCCCCACAACAGAACAGGCACACAATATTTTCTACAGGATGCTTCCACATCATCACTCCCCGTAGGCCCTTGCGCAGATCAACGTCATGTCAACAGTCAAAGGTCTTCCTCTATCGGTGGGGACCCAGATATGCGGAGTCGCCGTTGGGTAGCTGAATTGTTGGCACAGCCACTTTGTACCTCCAATCAATTACTTCTTTATTTTGCATATCTCTAACCAATAATCAACCTAATCCTGCAGGATGATGTCTTTATTGCCTAAATCGATTTCTACTACATTATTCCTAATCGGCAAATACTGTCGTTCTCAAAATCAGAGGACAAATGCCATGATGCCTGCTAACCCAGCCTTTTAATATTCGCGCACCCCTCCTCTAGTTACATCACACCTCTCCGAGCCTCAGGCAAGCTCAAGCACTTGATCATCTCACTCGCTCATTCTGGTTTTCCATTTCTGGAGCAGCAGCAGAGAGAGCACCCAGAAACAACGGCCCCAGAAATGTATTTAAGCACCTTGGTCATACTTCGTCCGCTCCCTCTCCTCTACTCTTTCAATCATCCCCCCCNAGCTCTGGAACGATTCATTGCCTACGAAATCTGGTCCCTAATCTCTTTCAAATACCGATCCTTCTTCTGCTTCGTCCTCTCCCTCCCCCTCTCCAGCCTCTGCAGCCCCCTAAGAATAGTATCAATCTGCACCCTCAACGGCACTTTCTGCGCCTGCGGCCGTCCCGGCATCGCAACTCTCTGCCTCAAATCCCCCAACCCAGCACTCATATCCTTCAAATGGCTCAACATGCCCGTGACCCTCGCAAGCGCGACGTCCTTCTGCTGCAACAACTCTAGCACCACCTTACTCTGTTCCTCCAAATCCTCAATCTCTTCCCAATTCAGTCCGAATATTGCAGCGAATTTGGTCGACGCTTTGACTTTGCTCTTTGAGATGTCTTGCACGTCCTGCTTGCCGATTTTGTTCACGCTCCACAGGATGTTTTCAAGTTTGTCGAGGTTCATGACTGAGAGCTGGGCTTCGACAATGAGGACATCGATGTCGTCTTTTACTTGCGAGAGGTGGCGTAGATATTGGAGCTTGACGGCTTCTTCAGTTGGGGGCTTGGAGCCTTTGAATAAGGCCACGCCTTTATTGATGAATGCCCCGATCGCACCACTGCTGTTTTCGATCTCTTCCTCCTGAGCAATTTCTTCAAGCGTGCGGACTGTCCATTCGTTTGTCGAGATGATGGAATCCATTGTACGATCCAGATGCGAGTTGAAGGTACGTAGATCATCGCCAGCTATGTTGGCACTTTTCTGGAACTCCCTGAGGTTTTTGCCGATCTCATTTCTTGATTCAGACAAGTCAGTTATCAGGCCAGCCCTCAACGCTATGAAAAGAGTACACTACTCACTTAGACGGTATATTACTCAACTCCACATTCACCGCAACTTCTCTAACCGCATTCTCTCCCCTTTTGATCAATAGTGGCAGCGTTACACCCCCCCGCACTCGCCTCCTGCACCCTCTCCAGCATAGCCTGCAAATTACCTAGCTTCTCAAACTCAGCATGGCTCAATGGATCGATCTTGACTCCGCACAATGGGAGGTTGCGTCGCAAGACTGGGGGAGCGCAGACTGTCGATTTGGCCACCGTCAACAACATTCCAAGAACGTAAATAGCCATCAGAGCAAAAAAACCATAGTATAGAGTATAGTAGAAGGCATAGTACAATGGGATCTTGGATATGCTCAAGATACGTCCTATCAGCCGTATGGTCTGCTTTATCGGCGCTGGGGGCGTGGAGATAGTGGGAAACGTCTTGTCCTCTTTGGCTGGGGTTGGCTTCTCCTCGGGAGCTTCACATAGCACATCTTTCACAGTCGTAGGCATATTTGGTATCGGTGTCTTTGCTTTGATGGGAGCCTTTCGCAGCATCGAGCCTTGCGAGGCTGTAGGCTGCGATGCACTTGTCGAAGCCTCGCCCTCTTCGCCTTTGGTAGATTTGACTGTAGCGGCCATGTTGAGAGCACTAAAAATCAGAAGTCCTGTACACAAATCAATTCCAAGTAACTTTTTCTTGGAACACTGAGCGAAATGAGGTTTCAACAATAGGGAATGGGCTATTTAAATAGCGAAAGCTATGCAATGAGGCTCCCCGGTTTCTCAGCTGAGTTGTTGGCTTGAAGCAGGCGTGTATTTACGGCGTGTCTGAGTACTAGCTTTGTTGCGATTTATTGTGATACGTTCGCCTTTCATCGAGGCTGCGTGGTGTAGTAAGGCTGACGCAAAGACGAAAATCGGTTGAGATGCACCAACCTCTCCGAAAAGAGTCATAGGAGCCAAAGTGGCGAGCATTACTGGTTAACGTAATCTTTTGTTCTACTTAGCTGAGGTGCCGCTCCAATTGCGGAGAATGGAAGCACGAAAACTCTGAGCCTTGTCGTTACTGTAGCTAGGTTGATTGGATTAGACAGGATATATTGCTATGCACGGTAAACGCCTGGGGCGTTCGCCCACATTTGTCACGTCGAATGCAGAGATGCACAGTGCATCACTGCCTATCAATTCTGTGGCAATGTTATGATGTGCAACGTACGTGCCACATTGTTGGTCTTCCTAGCCATGCAAGCACTGGGTCGGCCTCTATTAGCATTAAATAAATGAAGACGCTGTTATTTACCTCCTAGCAAAGCAATCATTATTCTAGGATTGAAATGTCTTTACATTTCTTAAACTTCTACAGGATTATGTTGTTGTTTATTGCACTGATGCTGGGTAAAAATTAGATATTCATGATCCTGGGTTTCCGAAATCTGAAAGCAGCCTGTACCGGGCCGTTGCATAACGTTGCACAAAGTTATAAAATTCTCATGCAATGTTATTAAAGTTGTAGCTCGGTTGTGGTGATTGAGAAGAGTGTTTCGGCATAGGGGACAACAGCAAACGAAGAGGTTGGAAGTCTTATATTTCAGGAGATACTCTAGACGTAGCTCTATGTCGTCAATTGAATAACTTATTCAACCTTCACTCTATGTAACTAACCCCTGAAAGTCTTGATATGAATCATCCATAAGAAAATCAGCCATCCACTCCACCGTTTCAATCTTGCAGAAGTTATCTATCAAGTCACAGATAAGACCATGCCAAGATCATCAGTTATTATGACCTCCACAAGTATAGCATCCAACTTGAGATAGGTCAGCGTTATAGCAAACCCTCAAAAAGCCATCCCATGCACCATTGTTGGTCATTTCGTAACAAACGCGGGCATAATTTGCGTCAAAAGAATTTTCTATCGCGGTATAAACAAGGCCGTAGATGCTGGCAGAGCTCAACACAATGGCATCGTGGCCAGCAGCAGCCCAATAGTGGATATGCAATTGCTCATAGCAGTTGTCATTATCTGCTCGATTAGCTATAGTGTTTCCAGAGACAAAAGATGCGGTCGCGGAGAAGCCATCTTCATGTAGCTCCATCGACGTAACCACAAGTGGTGAATTCTTTTGGTCAGGCAAAACCAGAGCACCAATAGGTAAGTCTGATGCCGTAACCTTGGTCGAATTAGAGGCTTGAGTGTAGTTATATACCTCCCCCCAGCTAAGTAAAGCTTCATTACGCTTTTCTTGGGGGCCAGCAGAAGAGGCATCGTCGACTTTATTAAGGACCCATTGAGTAACTGTATTTGCCAAACCACTCATGACATTTCCAGCGGCAGACAGTAAAACAAGACACCCTGCTACAACAAATCCATTCACGCATACCATCATATCGCCGCCACTGCCATTAGAGACTTCATAAAGAACAAAATTCCCTCCTCCTTTACAATTTAGGCGCTTCACGAGGCTGGTGGGTTTTTGTTCCACATTATACCTCTCGATCGAGGCGGCGTCGCACACGATATTCCACAACAATAAAACTAACAGGGCCTTTGCGAAAGATAATATTGTAATTTGTTATTTGAACGTTACCCAGGTCTTCCAACGTAACAAGATGCTGAATTTCTAGACCAGATATAAGAAAAATTATTAAGCAGCAATTGCAAGAATGACAAGGAACATAGGCCAGAAAAAATCGAGGATGACGGTTCCAACAATTTAAATAATCAGTTTTCAATATAAAATATAAGATAAAATGAAGTGGATGTGGAAGTATGCCTAGGCGTCAGGTTTGATGGTTATTTCAAATGCTGAATTAATGATGGATAGAACAGCCTTTATATATTCTATGAATTCTGGATTAACGGCTCTTGCGTGATTGATTAACCGGTGTTTTGGGTAACGTTGCTATTGTAGAATGGTTACGAGATAATCTAAAAGGCTCAAGATGGGCTGATTGTCTCTGATAAGGAAAGCAAGAGGTAATAGGAATGTAACGAACGTGCAATCAGATAATGTATTGTTGGTGGAAATGGGTGTTGGATCATTAGTGATGGAGGTTATCCACTTATTTCACGGATAGATTAAAATTGGGCAAGCGATGATTGAATATGCGGTTGGACTTCTGGAAAACGTTGACTTAATTGGCGAGTATACGGATGTAACCGTACAGCCTGTTCAAATAAGGAAAGAGATACTGTGACCAGTCCCAGAATAACCAATACCAACAGTTGATGTGGTACTTTCTACGGAGGTACATCGCCCACTAATAAGTCCTGTGGCCGGTTGGTGACAGGCAGTTAAGTAGTGACGAGATTCTGAAGTGAGTTTGCTTGGACATAGTCACATTCTGCCCTATTTCCCCTAATAATGGGATTATGATCGCGGCTGTGATCGTGACATTCCTTACCGATCACAGCGGGAACCAGCTTATGCAATCTGGCAGAAGCGATGTCAATGCGGATCTGATGAAGGACCGTGCGAGACTGATTCGATATCGAATAGACCATGTATTGGATGGCCTTGAAGGAGGATGCGCTGGTAGTTGATGTGTTACGTTGCTGTAGTATATGTTAGTCACATATACTATACTATCCACAGCTATCTTTGGTAATCTTTGGTTTGTTGAGATCTTTTTATCTTGATCAATCAGCTTCTTCTCTTTGTTGTTAATCACAGCTTTAGCAAATATAGTGATGAGTTACAAACCGGTATGGATAATATAGACTTTCGCCCGTTTGCAGTTCTCGGAAGCAGCAGCTTGACAACGCCAGCAAACTTGTTGTTCCGTGCGACGGCGCCATCTTTGGGCGAAAGCAGCTGGGGGTCGACCACGAGTAGCCGTCTGCTCTGGCTCTTGAAAGGAGAGAAATGAAGACGGCTGTGCTACACGAGTAACTCTCTGTGGACCGAATAACATTTTTGGTCATCATTGTTGTCATAAGCTATGGCATTAGTAGTAGGCAAGCGTGCATATAATTTATATGAGCTAGAGACTTAATCAATTGCTAATGCAAATGATGGTATTCTACAATAGTGGCCATAATATAAGGTCATTGAATTTACGTGGACTTAACGTAAATCCTGGTCTTCCAGCCACCAAGTCTTACTGGACACTTTTCTTACTGCTTGGGCATACTACAGACCATAATCGATGGTGCATTTCATCAAACTGGAATGAGTGCCTTTCCATGGATCTCCCCTTTGTTAAGACGTGAGGCTGACACGTTAATAATCCCTTTGCAGCCTCAACTCTCATATTTGTACCTCCGTATAATACTTGTATTGTATTTTGACTGGTTTGGAATGAATGAGCTTTGCCATCTTAACCCTTTCATGCTCAATGTGACAATGCCTGCCCTTGAGACTCAACACCTGTACGCGGTGAGGGCTACGAACTTACAGCATTATCTGTAAAGCTAAGATTGAGCATTCATACGATTGATTTTCGATTATAACATATTAACAACCATTTTCTTGATTAATATTACATGTTAACATGTTAAAATACAACCTTTCGAACCTCATGAAACACCACGAATAGAAATAACACATGTAATATATTTTAAAAAGAATTCCTAGGCTTTTGATATATATTACACTTTTATGATGGAAAATGGACGTGGTGAACTTATTTTCTTGCTTGACAATTGTTTACAGATTCAAAGATTGTATAACGTGTTGTTGATGCGTCGAGAGATCAACAAATAATTTCATACACGAAAAACAGGCAAAACCAATCCTTTAAAAAAAAGACATCAAAATGAAGGATGAACTTATTGGAGAACAAAAGTCGTAATCGATAGTACAATACAGGAAGATGGTGGACTAGACTACGGAATGATGGGTGTATGGGAATTTGGGTGGCTCGGGTTTAGGCTTTTGAGTGAGGCTCTGTCCTTTGCCCATTTACTGTTGATTTTCCTGTCGCTGGCAGAATGCGAATAAAGGACGGGAATATTAGTGTAGGAAGCTATGTACTGTAGCACGAGGAGTCTTTACAGGCGCCCAATTAGGAGTAGCCAAATAAAGAGTATGATTGTAAAATAATAAAAATTGTGACAATGCTATGGCCGGCCTGGCTGTGGTGAACGTGGCGGCGCATGCAGGGGAACATTTCCCGACACAGCTGCTGTGCCGCTTGAGGTGGCGAAGGATATCTCCGAACCGAGGTTCAAACACTAAACATTAAAATAATCACACGCTAGTGTAATGCTGTAGTGAAATTTACTTACAAAAAGAGTATTTCTTAACAATCTCAGTAATTATATTACTCTATTTTTATATCTAGTTAATTTTCTAACTTACCAAGTAAAGTAGTAAAAATGCCATTTCAAGTAGTTAAATAACGTAAAATTCAAAGCTTAAAACTTATTTAGTTGTAGATCTGCGATATTGTGTCCATTTTTGCAACAAAATGCCCTTGGAGGGTTCAGCCGGACCGGAACGTTATGGGAAAAGCGTGTTTATTACTGTATGTACGTAAGGTACCTAAGGGGTTGTGAAGACTCGGGCCTCCCTTATTGAATACTATCAAACGCTATTGTAGTTAATTAATAGGTTTGTTGTATTGCAGAAAACCGGAAATGGCAGTAGCGGAATTTATTAACTTACTCACCACGCTAACCTCACGTAAAGTGTGCGCGTCTTTCCTGACAAGTACAGTATTATGTTGTACAGACATCTGTTTTATTTTGTAGGGCTGTTGTCACGTCTATAAGCACAACTTATCGTGGGGGATATCCGCACAACGGGTAACGGATATGGCTGAGGCGTCCCTCACCACCCGTGTCTCGATATACGTTAATTCTCTGAACCTTTTTAAGACAAACAAGTGGATAGCAACCAAAAGAGGATATGCCCCCTGGTTCGTCTTAATTATAGGGGATACTTAAATCCACCCGCAACATACCTAAATCCACCCAAAAGCGCCGGTATCGGCTATTGCGCAGACTACATGCCTGCGCGATACACTAAATGCCCTGTATATATAATGACTTTCAGGCTATAAGTAGCCTACAGTACAGCAGCTTTTAGGTT